>CM076578.1:67461630-67681161 GCA_034641835.2 Pinus albicaulis
ATGAAGTGTTATTTCCACTGCATCTCTGTATTTATGGTTATATGTTTATTCTGTTGCATTCCTGCATAAATCCGGAGCACACTTAGAACTACACTCTCAACATATTAGAAACCACTCACAAGGGTCTGCATGAGGACATGTAGATGCTTAAGCTGGGGGGAGATTTTGGGCCATGGAATTGCTACCTTTTTGCACTCATTTTCCTATTCCCTTTTCTCCATTTTTGACCAACAAGACCACTTTTTACCACTGTAACCACTATTATTAATATAAGAATGTCCTTTTTCCATATGTCACTTTCTTATTATATTTATGATTTTAATTTGGCATAGGATCTACTGTCTTAAACAACTTTTATTATAAATCTGACATATGGGTTGTTTCGGGTTTAAGTGGTTTGTTGAAGTTGTTGTTACAGGATTACACCTAAAATTTCCTTTATCAATTTGGATAAAGGCTCCAAGAAATTTTGCTTTTAAATGAACGAATTTCCTTGGGCATGTTATTCTTCTCTAATTTTTCACATGGATTGAATCTAGGAGCACATCCAGTCAAAGCCAGCTCAACTACCATGAGATACTTATGGAGCATACAACTCGAGTAGTTTATATTTTCCACAAAGATCATTGCAATTAAAGGAAGTTGTTACAACTTTACCCTTACGATGGAAACTATTATGAATTAACAAAATGTTTTCTTGTTTTATGATCACATCAAAATTAAAATATTCTCATGATGATCTTCTTATTGTAATTGAAAATTATAAAGAAGAGAGTTCTTTGCCTACAGGGGAAATGAAGGGAATAAGACAGATAGGATTGGGAAAAGCACCAAGCTCTATAACCCTGATATCTTATTAATGAAAATCTCAACCTTGTGGAATTATATCTTCTTTTGAGTAGTTTGTGTGATATTTAGTGCACAAACCCCTGTTAAGGAGGAATGACCCTCCTTCTTAGCATGCATCACTGGTTATATAGAATGCAATAATTGTTTACATTAATTCTTCTCATTTATTTGATTGTTGTTACCCTAAATTTTATTTATGAGTTAATTATTGCAGAGAGTTTTACAACGGTGTGACAACATAGTCCTGGACTAGTCCCTCTTGTTACTGTAGCAATGAGTTACTTACTTTTTTTGTTACAGATTGGATTGCACTTTCTTTAATGTGTGTGTGTTCAATATTGATTGAGTGATTGAGAGGTTTGCAAGGGTGTTGTTTATGGTTGTGCGAAAAAGTGGTTTATTCTGCAATTGTGTGACTCTTTTTCTGGTTGTGTTGAAGAGTGTAACAACTTGAGTGTTTGCTGAGAGTGAGTTTGCAATGACCTTGGTTTGATATTATTTTGCTAGTTATAATTGCTCTTACATATACTTTTATTGAACGCCTTAAATCTAGCCTACCCAGTTTGAAAATTAATCTGAGAGTGGATCTATTTCTCTGATTTAAAAGAACAATTTTTCACCTGACACATACTATGGAGGTGAGTTGGTTTGAAGGAACCAATAATTGTCCCGCGCGAGGTGACAAATTTCCTTTCTGTAATGTCCACATTCTCAAATACTAAGAAAATCATATATGTGTAGGTCAGAAGTCTGGGGCACATGACAATTCCGTGTAGGTGGGATTTGGTGACATCTTTATTCATTGTCTTAGAAGTTTTGTTGCCACCCTATTGTGCGGTCACCACTATCGTCCTTTAAAATTCCTTTGTTGATAATTTCTCCCGCATAACTTATACATCATATTTTAGGATGAAACACTAAAATATATCATGCATACATTATCATTAAAGATGAAATAATCCACCAATTTTTTATCAATTATCTCCCAGAATTACCCAGTTGGTTGCTACCCCAATGTATTCTCCTTTGGTTTTTCCATTATGACAATTGGAATAGAGCTTACAGAGGAATTTTTCTATAACAAGGAAAACCAAGGTTAAATAACTTTTCACTAGGTTATTACCATAAAATTGTTAAATTAAGTAAATCTACACACAACTGCATCACTTAAAACTTTGGTAAGTTGGAGTAAATAACTCAAAATGTGGTAAGTACAAAAAAAATACTATGGGTGCATTTTCCCATTTGCCATGTCAATATTACAGTTTCTTAAGAATGATAGATCACACAATGTGATTTGAAGGGGCTATGAGTTGTAAATCATCATGGCAGATTACATCGGCCCGGAAGTTAAATCCCAGAAAGAACAAAAGGTGTACGTTTGATCTGTATATGTAAACTTGAGAGTTTATGGTGAAAATTGCAAGTAAAATGTTTATGGTTTTTAGGAAATTGTGTCAATTACATTACACATCAACATGATTATAAACTCAGTTTTGCAGAATATAATGAAGGCATCAATACCATAACAACATACACAGGACAAAAAATGATGAAGGAGTTCACCCCTCCTGGGCTACATCTCTTAGTCCAACTTCCAATGTTGGGCCTCTTTCATTATGCTCAAAAATATATGTTTACATCAAGTTACAATGCTCAAAATGCAAAAAAAATGTCTCCAATGGTTCCATAATAGTAAAAAATCCCTAGTTGGGCTCTTTCTGCACTCAAAAAGGTTGAAAATTGACTAAGTTATGATCCAAAGAAGTTTTCCTGCTAACTGTCCTATGATTCGCACCCACCTGCTATCCATCCTAAAAAATCTGCCTTTTTCAGCAATGTGGGGCAACAAATTTATCCCGTGCTGACGATATTTCCACTGGTTTGGGTACAATTTATCAAACCATTAAATTTCCCATGAACCCCCACGATCCGAAAAATTAGTGCAACATTCTGCACTGCTGGCCGTTGGATGCAGGGTTGTTTGAAAATCTCACCAACGTTATAAAGCCCACCTATGGCCAGAGTTAGTGGTGGACCATGGTAAATTTTGGATGTGGTAATTGGGTTTTGGAACCCCGCGGAGGCAGGTTCCACCTATAACTTCGGTTGCAACATTGACTGGTGGTTTGGGTATGGTTCCCACTGGGGTTTACTCTACTTACATATATCTTAACCACTCTCCGCTATAGTTTGTTCACATGTCACGACCATCGTAACCACCAGGCTACATTAAACTGTGGCATTCCATGAACCGCGCCAAGGTTAACAATTGTTGAACCAGCATAATTTGTAACTTCTGAACTTTGGTTATAACATAATATTTAATTTGATATATTACATGGTTTGACACTATGGTGTTGACATTGTAATATGGGGTTTGTGTTAATACAACATATGGTGTTTCATTATACATAAGGTTTGGGGCATACATATTTCATATGGTGTTGGGGCCGGGGTTAACCCCGGGGCCCAGTATTCCCGCCACATATCGTGGTTGGGTGGATTAGGGCTAGGGGTTAACCTCGATCCCGACCCCCCAAACGAAAGCCCATGAAAATTTATATACGCTTTGAAACCTATAGTTAACAAGAACTACTAGTGGTGTGGTGGTATGAGACCGCGCTACCACCTTGGAGGTCCAACATTCGAACCCTACAGAGAAATGCCCGACCATACACTAAATTTTTTTGAAGTAAGAGGAGGCCACATGGAAACCACCGATTGGCCTAGGTGGCTCTCCCTCATTGGTCCAATACTCAACCAATGAAATCACACCAAACACAACCAATAAGAACGAGACAAGTGTCATCCAACGACTAACCCAACAAAGTACATTGACATGCCCAGTCAACGTACAAACTGCTGACTAGGTGTATCTACAACCCAAATTCCAAAAATTTTAGTTGTTTTCCAATTCGGTCAAAATGCAATATCAGGAGTATACAATATCGATTTTGAGTGAAACAAATTGCGTTGGATTTAGGGCAACGAGATCTTCGCTTTGGTGTTGGTTCAATGCTATTTCAAGCACTTTGAAATTTCATTTTATTTATCCACCAGATCATTCCTCCCCAATAGAATCTTTTGGACTTTCAAAATATCATTCTAAGTAAATAAATAGATGAGGGTATAGTTCCATCACCCTTCGAGTCTCAATCCACTTAACCTTTCTTGGATTTGTCGCTTGGATATTTTCATGAAAGTACATCACTTTCCATGATTTTTGAGTCCTTTTATTTCTTTCAAAGGTGAAATCCTATTGCAATTTTCCAAGATTTTAAGAAAATAAACTGCCTTTGAAGGAATCTAAACATTCCCTCCTCTATCTTCAATTAAAGGAAACTTAAAAAATTTCAGGTTCCTTTCAGTTTGAACATTGTCTTCATAATTATGCTTAACATGTCTAGCCTTGTACTTGGCTCAACTCTTTACTAAATGTGATCGCCATTGCCATACACCATCCTTCTTCAAAGACAAAACATTATGAAACCCACAAGAATATGTTTTAGAACCAATTCCATATTTTTCAAATAGATTTTTCATTTGATTTTTGACCCCTGCATTCTTTAACACTAGCATCTTGTTCCCACCAATGTTCAACAATGATGCATCCTGCTGCAATTTCACTTCATATTGTTTACCTCTTTTAGGAGGAAACATGTTATACCCCTAAAACATATTATCACATGGATTAGAAACCTCAATGCAATCAGATTTCAAACTTGATTCATATCCTTGAAAGGATTTAGATGTCTCAACATCTTTGTGTTTGAACATTAAAAATGCAAAATTTTGACTAGCATTAACAATCCTCTTCATTTGTACAACATTCACAAGAGAAAAACTCAATTTCTTGCTACATGCTATAACGATGTACTTAATCCAATTATTTAACAAATGATATTTTTTCCTATGGAAATGAAAAATGGCTCTCCTATCATATAGATATGGGCTTCCCAAAACAATACCACATATATCAAGTGGAACTACACCAAGTTCAACCTCATCAAGAAAATTTGCAATGATTTCAAATCTAAGTATGCATTTCCTTGTCACTTGCAATTTTGTATTCTCACGTACCCAACCTAAAGGATAAGGTTTAGGATGAGGAATGGTTTCTAAATTAAAATTCTTGGCAATGTCCTCTGAGATAATATTTTCTTGTGAACCACTATCAAATGGTGTGTCTATCTTGATATGTTTTGAAACAACTCTAATGTGGAAAATATATATTCTTGTTTTTTCATTTTGAGTTTCATTGAGACAATTTGAAGAACTAGTAATTTCAATTTCCTTGCTTTTCAATCCCATTGCTATGATCTTTGTTTCATCTCCGGAATCATAAACTAAATCATGTTGTATAGTCACATCTGTCTTTTCTTTCTCCTTGTTTTAAAACTTTTTGGGTCTCATCTTTGGATGAAGTTTTCAACAATGATCTTCATCATGGAATTCATTGGAACAATGTTTGCATGTGAATTTTTATTTCTCCATCTTGATGGCAACATTCTTCTTTCCTTTTCCTTTGAACTTACCCTTTCCTTTGTCTCCAGAATAAAAGGTGTTCTCACTTGTTTCATCAGAAACATGTTTCCCTCTTGCTTCTAGATGTGTGGATTGTACACAAACTTCATATAAACTAGTAGGGTTAAATATGAGAATAATGTGTCTCAAGTAGCTATGTAAAACTCCAATGTATTTGAGTAAAGTGTCTTGGGAGAATAAATCCACACCCAATATCAATTCTCTCCTTCTAAACTCTTGGGTAAAACTGATGAGGGCCATCATTAGGTATATTTTAAGTGGTTATAGTGTCAAATTTTTATCTTATTTACTCGCTCTCTCCCACATTTGATTACATTTTGTCATATTTTGCTTATTGAGAATGGTGTAAAAGGATTGTCATGACTTGAAGCCTAACATGGTTTAATTGCAGGAAATGAAGGAAATTATGCTATTTTTGAGTGAAATTCCATGTCAGAGCTCAGAGTAGACAACAAGGGGCAATCATAGGAAGGTTGAGAACCTTATTAAATCCTATAATTAGCCAATATCTCCTTGTATCCTCCTCCAACAGTTTGAAGTCAAAGGTAGCCGAGCAAGTGGATGATAAGAGGGATACGAGCTCCACTTCTTTCTAAGATCAAGGGGACAAAAACCTACTTTTTAGGGAGATGTTGGTAGCTACCCTTTTGTTTAAATAGACAAGATAAAGAGCTCATTATGATTTGGATTTTATATGCAGCTAGAGAACTCTTGGCTATGTATTAGATATCTTTGACTTTCATTGCAAATTTAAGACTAGTTATGAAATAAGAATGAGCATTTGGTTTATTTCTCACTGAGTTGATTTCAGAGAGTTGAAGCTTGTGGGTTAGGGCCCAATCCATTGGATGCAGTCTAAACTGTGTACATTTGTGTTTTTCCTTTATGCTTCAGTAGTTGGTTAAATTAATTTCATTTTGGTATCATCTAAAACATCAAAACTGTGTTGATAGTACCCCTCTCTCACATCTTCCATTGGAGTTTGAGGAGGAAGGACTTCTACCACAAACCAAACATATTCAACTTATGATTTCTTGGAAATGTTAAGACATATTTCACTTTTCTTATCATGAGTATGTTGCAGGTTTAAAGGTAGGTTTATGTTTCAAGTGCATGAGTAGTTCTATTTAAATTCAACTAATTTTTTCCGCTATTTATATGATAAGTTTGTTGATGATAAATGCATGAGTGGATGTATTGTTTGCAGGTTTGGATATAGCAGCAAATAAGGACCCTTTCATCACTATCACATTTGGTTCAAAACCTCCATCAGTCAACTTCCATTCAATCTCCCACAACTTTGTTTTGTAGACCATCATCACACCACCGAGAGTAACCTTTTTGGTGCAAGACATGCCTTTCGAGGGTTACGATCTTGGACAAGGGGGTTGGTCATCCTCCATTCCCTTAGATCCACCTTTCCCTCACTCTTTCTAGCCTCCCTTTCACTATTTCTAGCCTCCAATCCCTCTCAAGCCGTTTCCTGTAGCATTACAGTACTTCATGTAGCAAAACAAGAATGATGTAGAAGCATTGGGAACCCCCTCCTTCACCTCAAAATCACTCCTCCACCTCACCTAAGCCTAGAAAAGACACTTGTGGAACTCTAGCTTTGAATCCTTGGTTTAGGGACACCCTTAGGACACACAAACTCCCTCTTCTCTTGCTGAAAACAAAGTAATTTGAGTGTGATTAGTTCATCATAAGATGCATCATTAGGACAACAACTAGCATGAATAAGATAGAAGTCAGTTAGTAATTGATTCAATATGTGTGAAAAGATAGATTAATTCCTTTTTTCAAGTCAATTAGGTAGTCTAGAAAATGAATGCAATCTAGTATAATTTCCTTTCTTGTACTTAGAATGAGTGTTAGTCCTTTTTCATTGAAAAAGTAGACATTAAATAGATAAATCGGTGCAATCTAGTGAAGTTTATTTTCTTGCCAATAGAGTAATGGTTATTATCTGCTTTCAATCTTAGATTGTAGTTAAAAGTGTGACAAACTTCCTCTTTCATAGTGGCCCTAGTTACTAGCACCTCATGGTAGAACTAAGATGAGGATGGCACGAGTAGAGCTCATCTGTTGCGCATATAGCAATGTCACCTCAAATTTTGTATGAACTCTGGGTTGATAAGTAAAGTTGAGTAGCCTATGGGAGTTGTAGCACTCTTGGCGCAATACCAATGCTCACCAATAACTTTTCACACTTTGACCCTTTAATTGCCTAAAGTTTTTCCCATGACAAATTTCTACATGTATGCTAATGGATAAAATTGCCTTCTTAATGCAGCAAAAAAATCATTCCAAGAGGATTAAACCTTACCATGTTTCTTTGTGTCCTCTTGGGTTTTAGCTTCCCACCAAATAAGCATTGCACTTTCCAACCTTAATGAAGCAAGATGAATCTTGGTCTCATCATACTTGATCATTTGTATCCTACAATACACTTCAAGTCGACCAATCTAATTATCTAATTTCCCAGCATCTACCTCTCCATTATCCATAGACAATTCAAACTTTATGCCAAGTTTCAAAAGTGGAGTTTTACCATTTCCCTTTGGAGAATGTGGAGGTGTTTGTGAAGGGGTTGATATAAAAAATGATGATGGTGAAGATGGTGGTGAGGATGGAGGTGAAGAGAAAGGTGGAGATAATGGTGGTTTGTCACCACTCCCTCCATTCCCTTTTGGAGGCTTGTCCCCATCTCCTCCATTTACTTTTGGAAGTTTATCTCCATCTCCCTCTAGAGGATTGGAGCTCTCACCTTGCAACCTAGAATTCCTCTCTTCATAGATAAATTTCACCATTTTTGTCATGTAAAAGAATTCCTTTCTGAAAGCCTTCTTATCCTTTGACATATTGTTAGGCTCTCCTTCATGTGCCATGACTCGTGAGGCTTTTGGTGAAACTTGAGGTGAAATTTGTGGTGGAGATTATGGAAAATGTGCTCTCCTTGACCTAACTTGAGGACTTGCTACCACAAGCTTTCGTTATCCTCTTTTGAGATTCAACCTTGTAAGCATCAGAAACACTTGAAACAAAATTAAACCTTCAAAACAACCAAAGAACCAAAGCTATGATAGCAAACTAATATGTATATGTAAACTTGAGAGTTTATGGTGAAAATTGCAAGTGAAATATTTAGGGCTTTTAGGAAATTATGTCAATTACATTAACACATAAACATGATTTTAAACTTGGTTTTGCAAAAAATAATAAAGACATTAGTACCATAACAACATACAAAAGACAACAAATGATGAAGGATTTCACCCCTCATGGGCTACATCTTTTGGTCCAGCTTCCAATGTTGGGCCTATTTTTTTATGTTAAAAAAATATGGTTTACATCAAATTATGGTGCTCAGAATGAAAAAATAATGTCTCCAATGGCTCCAGAATAGTAAAAAACCCCTAGCTAGGCTCTTTCTGCACTCAAAAAGGTTGAAAATTGACTGTGTTATGCTCTAGAGAAGTTTCCCTACTAACTGTCCTCCAATTCGCACCCGCCTGCTATCCATCCTGCAAAATCCACCTTTTTCAGCCATGTGGGGCAACATATTTTCTCGGCGGAGATGACATTTCCGCCGGTTCGGCTGTAATTTGTCGAACTGTTAAATTTCCCATGAATCCCTATGATCCAACAAATTGGCGCCATGTTGTGCATTACTGGCCATTAGATGCAGGGTCATTTGAATATCCTGCCAATGCTATTATCCCCACCTATGAGCGAAGTTAGTGGCAGAAAATGGTAAAGTTTGGATGTGGTTTGGTTTCAGAACCCCGCTTAGGCAGGTTCCACCCGTAACTACAGTTGCAATGTTGATTGGTTGTTTGGGTATGGTTCCCCCCGGGGTTTACTCTGCATACATATAACTTAACTGCTCTCCACTGTATCTTGTTCACATGCCACGACCGTTGTAACCGCAGGTCTACATTAAATTTTGGTGTGCCACGAACTGCGCCATAACATGAAACTTAACCACACCAACAATAAACTGTTTGCATGCGTTGTGAGTATTGACTGCTGGGTTAATTCATCTGTGCCAACGAAATTACCAAAACTACAACCTTTACATTAACTGTTAGAACTTAAACTGCTCACATGTTGACTCCTCGAAACAGCTAAGGTTAACAATTGTTGAACCCGCATAACTTCTAACTTCTGAACTTTGGTAATAACATAATATATGGTTTGATATATTACATGGTTTGACATTATGTCGTTGACATTGTAATATGGGGTTTGTGTTGATATGACATATGGTGTTGCGTTATACATAAGGTTTGGGGCATACATATTTCATATGGTGTTGGGGCCGAGGTTAACCCCAGGCCCCTGTCTGCCCGCAATGTATCATGGTTGGGTGGACTGGGGCTAGGGGTTAACCCCACTCCCGACCCGCCAAACAAAAACCCATGAAACTTTATATACTCATTGCAACCTATACTTAACAAGAACTACCGATGGCACGATGGTATGAGCCCGCGCTGCCACCACGGAGGTCCAACGTTTGAACCTTGTGGAGCCTTACCCAACCATACACCAAAATTTTTGTAAGTAAGAGGAGACCATCCATGAATTGGCCCATGTGGTTCTCCCTCATTGATCCAACACTCAACTGATGAAATCACACCAAACACAACCAATAAGAATGAGACAAGTGTCATCCAAAAAATGGCCCACCAAAGTACAGTCAAATGCCTAGTCAACGTATAGACTACTGATTGGGTGTACCTGGAACCCAAACTCCAAAATTTTTAGTTTTTTTCCAATTCGGTCATAACACTATATCGGAAGCATACAATATCATTTTTGAGTGAGAAGAATTGTGTTGGATTTAGGGCGATGATATCTTTGCATTGGTGCTAGTTTCAAGGCATTTCGAGCACTTTGAAATTTGAGCATTTTACTGATCCATCGGATCAGTGTTTAAGACATCACCAAGATGAATAAATCCAAGATGATGTTGAGGGGAAGCATGCATGTTTCAATGACAAGCATTGTGAGGGTAAATAAATGTTGTGTAAATATCCTAAGTCATCCTAGGAGCAGGATCCTAGAAGAGATAAAGCGTTAACACATTGAAAAGGTCTGGGATGAATTATAGAAGAATTGGAAATGAGAAGACTCAAGGTCCAATAAGATAGCTAGAGTGGGGGCATGCGCAAGGCCTACAAGTGGATGTGCCATGTTGATTTGTCCTAGAGGTCCATCCCCAACTTGTTTGAATAATATAGCGTATGAAGCCTATGGGGAAGGAGGGCTAGGACAATGTGGAAATGTGATGGTGAAGAGGAAAAATGAAATATCTATAAGTTAAGTCGTATGGTAGAAAATAATCCTGCATAATAAAGGATGCTTACATCACTCTAGAAGGTGATCCCCAGGCGAATTTGAAAGACATAACTTGTGAATGTCTGAGGGAATACAAGCAACGTGTCAAGAATTTAAAACAAGGTGCACGAGGCTGAGGAATTTAACAACAGTTTCTCCTATCAGGAAATGAAGAAATTACGACAATTTCCTTTTTCAAAAGAAAATGGATCTAATGTGACAATGAAAATACTTTGAAATCATATCATCAATGATAAAGAAAAACTCTTTAAACAGACATTGAACAATTTTTTCTTTCAAAGGAGGAAGAGGTAGATAAGATCATTGGTCAATATGAGGCTCAGGATTTTCAAAACACAGCAGAGAAAAAACTGAGACAAATTGCAATGAAAAATTCAATGGAATTTGGATGGTTTCAGGAAGAAACACAGTCTTTAAAGAGAGACAGTGATTTGCAACGCAGGCCTGAAAGGGAGACAGTGCTATGCAAAGCACTGTGTCCTGTCCAACAGTGCGTTGGGCGCAGTGTACAATGAAAAACACAGTTGTCTAACACACTTCTAATGCAAATTTGGATTTTGAAAAGCCTAATATTTGTGAGTAACAACTACTGGGTGAATAAACAGAGAAAATCAGAGGCTAAAACACCTAGGATAAAGAGTTCTTTCCCCAGCGGAGTCGCTAATTTGTTATGCGGAATTACGAATTACAGATAAATCATCCTTCCCTAGAGAGGTGCTTATATAGAACAATAGGTCAAATAATTTATGACTATCT
Organism: Pinus albicaulis; assembly: GCA_034641835.2. Classification (NCBI taxonomy): domain Eukaryota; kingdom Viridiplantae; phylum Streptophyta; class Pinopsida; order Pinales; family Pinaceae; genus Pinus; species Pinus albicaulis. The sequence goes on from CM076578.1 coordinate 67,473,145, forward strand.
TTCCTAACTATAAACAGACACACAAAATGAAACAAGAAGCTTACTTGGAGTCCAAGCGCTTCCAAAGTCTCCTTCTGTCGCTTTTGCTATAGCTTCAAATTCCAGCCAGCTATGCAAAAAAATAACTGCAAGAATGAACACTAAACATCAAGAGATAGCAATAATACAGATGTCTATTCAAGTTATTTAGCTAAATCAATAAAGCATATAACATATACATCAAATAAGAAATCATGATATGGATAATCAAAGCTTATATAAATGCATATAGGGAAAAATAAAAAGTAATCTTTATTAATGATAGAAGGGGAGGTTACAACCCAATGATTGATTTAGTGTCACCATCTCCAGCAGCATCCCAGCCTCATCATAATGCATATATCTCCAGCACTATGTCACTCAAATCAACTTCTCAATTGAAATTCCACCAATATTTCTCTACTCAAATTCTTCCTTCTCAAACACTAAGATCTGTGCTCAATTTACAGAGGAGCTGAAGGTAGTTTTACAATAAATGACTTTCTAATAATAGGCAAGACATGTTCCCAATCTTGTAGATGTAAAATGGACACATGGATTCTAAGTTTGACACATGTGAACTCTTCTAGAAGGTACTAGCCAAGTGGAGATTCCGGAACAATGAGAATTTCGCTCCCAATGTGACCAACACACCTATGAGTGTCGGGAAGTGCTTTGCAGAGCAACCTTGAATGGGGCTACCTGCATATGCAACACACTTAGTCCCTTTAGAGGCAACGTTGATGAGCTCTCATATGATATATTATAAACTTCAAATCTTGGAAACCTTTGCAGATGAAAGTCTTGAATGATTTGTCTTGTTCTTTGTCTTAGGGCATATAAAAACTGAAATGATAGGGGATGATAGACCTTATTCATTGGTCCTAGAGATGATGCTCAGTTAGCCAAGTCATTGGGAATGGTGCCCAAATTGACCTATAACACATAGTTTTCATTATTTCTGCTTATAAATGATTAAATAATCTGTTTGATTATTAAATAATTTATACTTCTAAATTATTCTATCCATCCCACTTTAAATCAAAGTAACCATATGTAATTAAAGAAAAAACTTTTATTTTATCAAATATATTTCTAAGTAAAATCGCCTATTTCAGAAAACTGTTCACTGGTCATCCAACTATTTAAAAACAAACAAAAATTTTAGATGCTTTTGCATAACTTATCGACCTTCGGTTATCTCAAAGGAAAACAAGATAAATGTATACGATGTATCAAGACCCATCACAACAGAGAGGAGTTTTACATTGTATGGCATATGTGCTTACACGACAGATGATTATCCAGGCTTAGGAGTTTGCTCTGGTAAATTACATGTTTATTGATTTGTTTATATACGTAACAATATTATTTCGCATATTAGTTATTTAATTCGTTGTAATTGTTTTGATGTTCATGATATTCTTTAACGTGCCATGCATATATATTGTATACAATAATATCATAGGTCTTGTAACAAAAGGGTATTTTGGATGTAAATGTTGTGGACCTTCTCTAAAATCTAGATGGTCCAACGACCTACGTAAGCCAGTGTATGACTGCTCTAGGGTATTCCTCCCAGAAGAACACCCTTACAGAAGAGCAACATCCACTTTTAATGGTAAATGAGAGAGAACCCAAAGGCCTCCAATAATGACACCAACTGAATGGATTAGAGAATATGAAAGAGAGAAGGACAAGGAGTTCATAGAAACGTTCTATTCAAATGGGGAGCCTATGTTCGATGATCCAGAATTCTTCGACACCTATGTTAAGAAATTTCCCATTGGGATGAAAAGTAAATCTATCTTTTATAACCTCCCATATTGGGAGCATCTTAAGATTACCCACTTAAAAGATCCCATGCATATATTTAAAAATGTGTCATCTTATTTATGGAGGCACATATCATCGAAAGAAAGTGACACATTGGCTATTAGGAAAGATATTATTACTTCAAAAAATAAAAAGAAACATTGGCCAAGATGATTAGAAAGTACATGATCAAAGGCAAGTGTTCGTCCCTCTAATTCATGGTATTTCAAAGAAGGTGATGTCCCATGGATTTAAAAAAAATATGATCTTTCTTTGGCAAAGGAAGTTATAATGGGTGTGAGGCTGCCATCTTCATACGTGTCTTCACGACGACGCTGCTTCACCATGGATGATCATTTGTCGGGATTGAAATTACATGACCATTTGAATCTTCTAAGAGTACGTATAATGTCAAAAGCATGATTTTATTATTTGTTATATTAATAAATTTTATCCCATGCAGGGATCATAAAACATAACTAATTTTGTATATTATTGCATGTGTTTATAACTTTGCGGTGTCATTATCCTTTGTTTGTGCGTGGGTGTGTGAAACATGAATTCCTCCATGACCTAGGACATTCCATATCTAAATTATCTGCATTTTTACGTTGGATCACATCAAAGGAGATTCATGTGGCTAGCATTCCACAGTGGTGTCAAGAGAGTTGAGATTGTTTGTATGTTTGAGAAGGAACTGCTGACGAGTTTCATGGACTTGTAGGTTCATCTTCTAATCCACCTAGTATATGAGGTTGAATTAGTTGGGGTGGTTTCTTGTCATTGGATGTTCTTCTTAGAGAGGTACATGAAGAAATTGAAAGGTTTTGTTCGACAAAGGGAAAAATTCGAGGGGTCTATGGCAGAGGGGTACATATTGTATGAGTATTTCTATTATGCCAAAGGAGTACACTGCGCATCACCAGACCAGTGTTAAAGCACTGGATGGATAACGAAATGAAGACAAAAGAGAAGGGGAGCTGCTCCAAACGAATGGAAAAAGGCGCTTGATAAAGAGTAAGCGACTTATAATTTTTCAAATTTACACAAAGTAAATATTCATGTAGAACTTCGATATAATTTATATTTTGATCTCATATGTACTATATGTCGATTTGATTTCATCAACGAATGAAAAAATTTAAGAAATCAATAAATTCATTCTTTAAAATTCCGAAGCGACACAACCGTGGGTCGCATTGTACGAACAAAAGAGGATGAAATGGGATAGTGACAGGAAAGAATTCAGACAGTTAAATGGTATAAGTGTGCCTTATCCCGATCATTTAAAAGAAAATATGCCAAAAATATGCCCCAACAGTTGGGTTGCTGACCAAGTCAGAGAGAAATACGATGCAACGAGTCGTTATCCGCGTGCTGAAGAGGATGCACTAAACGTAGGGATTGGGTGCACCCACTCGGTAATAATCTATTTATGTACATTTTAAACTTAATAATGCACCTTTGAAATGTAATTACGTTTATATTTCATATTTTAACTGTTGGGTTAATATAAGACATATGACACAATGATTTTTTTAACTTTTTTATAGGTGCATTTGTTCCCATCTATGTGGGCATATGGACACCATTTTCACACATAAAATGTCGATGATGGACACATGATACAAGACTGGAAGTCGAGTTCGATCAATCTAGTCTATCTAGCCACCGTGATCAAAACCTAGTACAAGGGACGTTAGGTTACGTCGGAAAGATACAAGATATCATTGAAGTGGATTTCTCTTCTTTCCAATGTGTTATTTTTAGGTGCAAGTGGTGGGACACCTTTGATCTAAATAATGTAAAGGAAGATCGCGATAGTAGGCTGATATGTATCAACTCTAGAAAGACGTGGGATGAAGCTAGGAGTCATATGTTTTCCCCAAAAACTGCAACTAGGTGTTTTTTTACCCATATGTGTTGGATAGGGGTTGGTGGTTCGTATTGAGACATGACCCTAGATCAAAACATATTTTTGAGAACAATAGTGTTATCATGCCAAGCGAGTTGGAAGATAATGAGGGCGATCATGAGAACCGAGAGTGATATGGTACATGTGTTTTTCATTATTTATACTTTTTAAGATGAGTTTTTATAAAGAAGAGGACTTAATTACCTTACAACTAAGACTCTTTTTTTCGAAACATTATAATTTGTATTTTGAATTAATTGGTAATTTGCACTGTGTTAATATTAAAATCATTTCACTTGATAATTTGCAATTATGTTGATCTCGAAAACAATGACGTATTGTATAAAGTTATTTTTTTTGGTATGTAAGATCATAATAAAATAATGATAATTCTAAAGTACATGAATTTATTTGCATTATTTTCTAAACTTTATTATGTTACAAAATTTCATATTATTCTAGATTTATTATTTTACAATTATCTAAATTCATACAATTTTACAATTATGGTAATTTAACAATATTTACGGTATGCATTTTACTTACGGTAGTTATGGTTCAAAATTGACAATTAATTTACAAATTTACAAATTTAAAAATTTTAATAAAATCATTTTACATTAATACAATTAAAATTTCCACCTTAATACAATTAAAATTTTACAATTACAATCATTTCGCATTAATACAATTAAAATTTTACAAATATTTTACATACAATTAGAATTAGAACTAGAATTTTACAATTTCACATACAATTACAATTAAAATTACAATTAAAATATTTACAATTACAATTTTAGAATTTTACATACAATTACAATTACAATAATTTCACATTCATACAATTAAAATTTTACAAATATTTTACATACAATTACAATTAAAATTAGAATTAGAATTAGAATAAGAATTAGAATTAGAATTACAATTTTACAATTTCACATACAATTACAATTAAAATTAAAATTACGAATTAGAATTAGAATAAGAATTATAATTAGAATTACAATTTTACAATTTCACATACAATTACAATTAAAATTAAAATTACAATTACAATTTTAAAATTTTACATATATACAACTACAATTAAAATTACAATTACAATCATTTCACAATAAATTAGATATTACAATTACAATTAAAATTTTACAAATATTTTACATACAATTACAATTAAAAATACAATTTTACAATTTTACAATTTTACATGCAATTAAAATTAAAATTTCGATTACAATAATGACATAATATTTAATAAATATCATGATCATTTAATATTAAATTAAGCAAAAATCACGATCATGATAACCATCCTACAAACATCATATTCGACTAAAAAACACATTCAAATTTGCTAACATCATCTAATCATCGTGATCATGATCATCTAACAAAACACAGCATTGTATAATCTCATCACAACACAAACATCAAATATAAATTTCATGTCAAATAACTGCTATCACATACACAACTATCTGCAAGCTGCACATTAAATGAATATATATAACATGACCTAACGATATACACATCATGATGATCACCAACAACTATAATATAAATGTCAAATATCAGCTGGTGGTACATAAATAGTAGTACTAGTCAAGGCCTGCTCAGTCAATGGTGCAACCTCGACAAGCTCAGATAGATGTCAATCATCATGTGCTTGCTGAGATGGAGGTGCCTCTGCTGATCATGATCAACTACCTGCTCATGATGAATCTACGTGGATGGTCCAACCTGCTCATGATCATGACTGCTGGATGCTACAGGCTGCTCATGATGACTCGACATTGATGGTCCAACCTGCTTATGATCATGACTACTGGATGTTGCAGGCTGCTCATGATGACTCGACGTGGATGGTCTAGCGTGCTCATGATCATGATTGATGGTTGATGCTGTAGGTTGCTCATCTATGACGTGATGTGAACAATGATCACTTCCTTGATCGTGATCATCATATGATGCACCGCTACTCGACTGTTGATGTACTGCATCTCGACCATGCCTACATCGAATGACTCTCCTCAACAACGCCACTAAGCTGGTAGCTCCAACGACATGCCGCATTAGGGTCAACATATCACAGGGCATGCCTCTCCATATTGTTGTCAGATATCATCAGCATGTATCTCTCTGATAGTGGCCACCTTGACTCCCTCCTCCACTAGGAGTCGACAGATTTGGTCTCCCAACTCCATCCTAAATCTAGTGTCAGGCCTACGACTCACACCAGTTGGTACCTATATATGATCATGAGGACCAGTTTTGTCACTGGCCTGATCCTCCGCATATGCCATATCCTTATCATCATCAGGATCTACACCTGGATCATTTGGTGGCGGTGGCATCTCATCGCCAAAAAATGACCCAATATCTACAAATATATAAAGTACACAACAAAAATTAGACAATTTCATTAAACAATTTAATAAAGCAAGTTAAAGAACATGTCAGAATAAATTTAAATAAAACACTAATATTACCTCTATCATCCGGCGGCTCATCAAATGTGAAGAGGCTGTTGGCACACCCTCGCCAATCCAAACCAGCACATGTACAAGGGACCAGAACGAAGGCATGATCATCAAAATTGGATAGAAACTCCATTGCATCATGAGATATCCTTGCAGAAAAGTTTGACTCGCCCCTCTTGGGCATCATCTGTACCCACTTCTACATCTGTACATGCAACATCGACTTACGAGGCTGCCGAAAAAAGTAGGCCTCGTCTCTAGAAACCTCTCAGAAAATGACCAAAATAGATCTAAAGCAAAAGGGAAGTTCACCCTCCCTTGTGCCTAAGCACGACATCTATATAAATTTGTATAGAATTGCCGCAAAAAAATCATAGACCACCTCACAAGTCATGGCGCCTGTAATAAAGAATCAACATAAAATAAAAGTGGGCAACTAATGTGTTTCCCATCACTGGTATGGTGTGAAATGGTCGAAAATAGTAGTGAAAGGCACCTCACCTCCTTTCCACCAAATGACGCAATACATAACTGACCAACAGAGACCTGAAAATCTGTAGGAGATAGTATATCGACTCTAATGTATCTCTGGGAGTACACCAACTGAATCCCTACTGCATAGCCGACGGGGACATCTAGGAATGAGGGAAAATCCTACCCTCTCCTCGATAGGCCGGTAATAAAATAGATGTCCTCCTTAGTGGGCGCGTACCACTGGTTAGGGCCAAATCAGAAAGCTTATCAGTGGGAATTCTACTTGAAGATAAGTTGTCGCAATAACCCATTTTGACCCTTTAGGGATGTAGCCTCCTCATAGAACTTGAGGAGGCCTACCTCCCCTAGGAGTGCCTGGGTGGCTGCCGTAATAAGGTGAGGGTACATAATTCTCTCCCTCTCTTGTGCCTTCCACAGTCAAACTACATTATACTAGTCCGCCATATGTTCCTGTTGTTCCCTCTCTTCTCTCCTTTGATGTCGCTGAATGATTCAAATATTAACTAATTTTTTTTAATTAAATGAGACATGTATTTACATACACACACACACATATATATATATGTATAAAAAAGTCGGTGCTCCAAAAAAAAATCATGCACAGGTACCGATGCGTTTATTTTTATCGTGCACTGTCCGTGGTGCACCAGGAAATTTTTAGTGCACAACACAACATGCACTGTACTTTCTCAAGTAGTGCGTTAAGGAAACTATCCATCCTGGGGCATATAATTCCATCAATGCACCACCAAACATCAGTTAATGGTCAATGATGCGGTCGTTTAACCAATCGCACTGTTGACTATGTACAAATTTGGGAGGGCGGTGCATTGACCAAACTACTCGCCCTAGGGGGGATAGTTTCGTTAGCGCACTGCCCTCTTAGCATCACTCCATGGTCATTGATCCGGTGGTATAACCGACTGCATAGTTTAATATGTACTAGTATTAGGAGGGCGATGCACTGACAAAAATATGTGCCACAGAGCGTATATTTTGTCAGCGCACTACCCTCCTCACATCAATACATGGTCAATGGTGTTGTTGATATCCTTAGGGTGCATATTTTGGTCAGCACATCACCCTCCCAAACTTGGACATAGTCAACGGTGCTGCCGGTTAACTGACCACACCATAATTTATGTATTTAAAAAAAAACACGGTATGATGTCTAGGCACCGCACTGGAATCGGTGCAGTTATTGTTAGCACCAATCACGGTGCAACCTGTAAATTTACAACCAACATCGTGAACCGGTGCGAGCCAAACGGCTCAAGCGCACCGCATGGGAATTTTTTTTTTTTTTTTTGAAAGGGTGATTTTAAAGTTTTTTTACAAAAATAATATGCTAAAAAGTTAAATTATGGAGAAACAAGTAAAATACCTATACATTTGGGCATCGACGAGGCATATTTGTTGTAAAATTTGTAAAACTAAATTTGCCCACGGTTTTCCAAAATTTAAAATCGAGACGGTGGTCAATGGATGACAACAGTGCATGCAATGGGAGCATCAATGGCAGGGCACCTCACACAAGGGAAATTCGCACCAGTTCTTGAGAGCTTTGGAGCACCGAAGAAGTGAAAAATGCGGATTTTTGGTCGTAATTTTTTTATTATTTAACCCTATTCCGGTGCGTAGGTTTTTGAGGCGCATCGGGTGGTTTCTTCCAACCGCACTAGGTTGTTTCAATTTTGGCACGGGTTTTTAAGACACACTAGGGTTGAATATATGTATATCACCGGTGCGCTACAGTGATTAGACGCACCGGGAGGGTTTTTACAGAGAGCACGGTGTCCCAGTGTGCCAATTTGTAGTACACATTGGTGCTCTTCTAGTTGAACGCACCGGTGCGGTGTAGGATGAGAAACACACCAGACAAAAAACATCCGCAAAAACCTCCAAGCCAACCTCCTCAAGAAACCTCCGCTACAAACAGAAATCTGGGCTATGTAACATCCACTAGAGGGTCTTTTCGTTGTAGTGTTGCTTTAAATCATCAAACAAATAGATAATAATAAACATATAAATTTCAAAGTATGAAATTTATCTCAAACATATACATAATAATGATAATCTAAAAATGTTCCATGGCTACCCTCAAGTGAACTAGCCTAGATCTATCCTACTTTGGATCTATCATGTGTAGAGAGGAATCAAATCCCTAGAGGTGCAAACCTTTCCTCAAGCTCTACACTCCAAAAATATTGTAGTTTCACTGCCATCATTGCTAATGTACAATGTTCCCATGTTCAATATGATCTAAGGGGTTTGTGATCAAATTCGAATACAACTAAACTATTGAAGTGAACATTTTTGGGTTTGAAACATTTTGGAAAATATGGCAACTACAATGGCGTCTTTCTCAAGTAATAATCGACGAATTTTTTTTTTTTTTGGTTTATCAAGAATTCGTAGGCCAGAGAACAAACTAAGGAATCTACACTTTGGTTTTTGAGAGGCCTAAGACACTCTGGATAGCAAACTATAAATTCCCTTGTGTCACACAAACTCGAATAAATAATGAATTTACTGGTTGTGGGTGATATTGGTGTATTGGTCTTGTTATGATCAAGAAGTTATTTTCTTTTTATTGAAAAAATGAGCACAAGAACAAGATTTTATTTGGAAAAAAAGAAAAAAAAACAATAAATCCATTGGGGAATGCCCAGTTATTAGCATTGCATTCCTGGAGGTAACCAAATGTCATGTTTCACTCATGTATTTGCAGAAAAAATTCTAAAATGGAGGTTAAAATACCCATCAAATTCTCATATGGAATTTCACGAGCTACCCAATATACAAAGTGAAATTTTTCGATGGGTTCCCTTTGCATCCAATTGAAAAAAAGAGAATGATGACGTCTCTGACAAGAAGAAGAAACCACAAAGTGGTAGAGATTTGATGGTCTACAAGAATCGCCAGGCCGTGTTGGATCTCAGATCTTGGAATGTTTTGGGAATTTATATTTAAAGAATCTACAATCAATTTAAGGATTCCCTTTTTAATGGAGGTTGAAGAAGGATGTGAAAGCAATCACTACAAGGAAAATATCCTCTAGAGGATGTTTTTGAGGAATCCCCTTATAAAAATACCTCAGACATCCATTTCTAGTGGAGGTCACTAGAGGAGGTTGGCAGGCGGAGTTGTTTTCGGATGTATTTCATTCAGTACGCTTACCACCGTGAAACGCACCAGTGCGTGCAACACGAGAAAGCACCGATGTGCACAAAACATTGGCACACCAGACATCATGCACTCCGTACACACCCGCCCGGTAAATTTCATTTATGTAGCACACCAGTCCTTTACAAAAATTCCGCACCGGTGCCTCATAAAAAGAGCGTGAAAACATAAACTGCCAATGCAGAATGAATAAAGTGCACCGGCACGCCCATAAACCCCGCGCACCAGAAAATGGTTAAATAAAAAAAATTACGGCCAAAAAATCACAAAAAACATTGGCATACCAGACACCGTGCGCTCCGTACACACCCGCCCGGTGCATTTTATTATTGTAGCACCCCAGTGCTTTATAGAGCATCCGCAGCGGTGCCTCATAAAAAGCACGCGAAAACATAAACCGCCTGGTGCAGAATGACGAAAACACGCTGGTGCACTCATAAACCCTGCACACTGGAACAGGGTTAATTAAAAAAAAAAATTACAACAAAAAAACCACACAAAATATTGGCACACCGGACACCTCGCTCATTTTCAAAACCACGCCCAGGTAAATTTTGTCTTTGTGTGCCCCAGTGCTTTACAAAGCATCAGCACCCGAGTCACCTCATAAAAAGTGTGCGAAAACAGAAACCGCCTGGTGCGGAATAAAAAAAATGCGTCGGTGCGCCCATAAACCCCGCACACCAAAAAAGGGTTAAATAAAAATAAATTATGGCCAAAAAACCGCAGAAAACATTGGCACACTAGACACCGTGCGTTCCGTACACACCCGCCCGGTGCGTTTTATTACTGTAGCGCCCCGGTGCATTACAGATCATCTGCGCCGGTGCCTCATAAGCGCGCGAAAACAAAGCTTTCCTGTGCGAAATGAAGGAAAACGCATGGCAGTGTGCCTAAAATGCATAGAAATTATATGCACTAAGCATGCATATGTCCTAGATTCATCTGATCTCACACTATTTAACTTTATGCAAGATACTAAATCAATTCCACTTGTTAATATTTTGCGAAAAATTTAATTGCACACACATATAAAGCATAAATAAAAATAATCGCACATAAAACAATTGTTTTTAACCAGGAAAGCTTGAAGCTGAAAACCCCAACTATATATTATGTATCATGGAGATCATATGAAAATCCTCATACAAAGCTTATCAAGCTCTTAGTACAATACAATCATCATACACTAATCAGGAACAATCTTGCAAATCCATGCACCGATCTTTGCCTCTTCTTTGCCTCCATAACATTCTTTGCTGAAGAACTCTACGAATGGTCGAATTACTCTTGCTTATTTCACCAATCATCATTGTCAACTCCAATGTGTGTGTGATGCAATCAATGCATCACTATAGTCACAACAGATAGTCTATCTTGCCCTTTCACCTATCTCTCCACTGGGTCTCCACTGAAACTGCCATGCGCTGTAGTTAACTGCAGTATTGTTCAGTTGATTGATGAGTTATTATTTGTGAATTAATTAACTAATTAATTCACTCCACTCTCACTAGTGTATCAATCAGTTAGACTAGATACAACGAGCTCAACTGAGTCTAACTGAGTTAAACTAAATACAACTCCATAACTACTTCTTCCAATTGTGTCATAACTCTGCCGCTTGAGTTCTAACTAAGTCCTCCATGCATTAACTTGATGAAGCCCTTCCAGGGTCGCATTAATTCCTAGATCCATGATGTGCCACATCGTACCTTTGGTAGTGCTCAAAGAGAATAAGTTGTTGTTTAGAGTCTGATTATTATTAAGAGCTAATAATAATCGACATGCATCTATTTTTAGATTGACGATCTATAAATAGACTTCGCCCAATATTCTAAAAATAGAATTTCATCTATTTTTCCAACTTGATCAACCATCCATAAATAGCATCCTGCAACTTCTGAAATATGATCATCATGTCTAAAAATAGACATAGTCTAAAAATAGACTTGCACCAAAAATAGCCTGTGGGCCCACTTAGTGAAGGCGACTCTTTTCACTAAGCTCATCATCTTGTTGAATCCCAACACTCCCTTTGAACAAGATAGGGATTATCCTTCACCCCGATCCTGCCTCTATGGTATTCGAATTTGCTCCTGGTGAGCGCCTTCGTCAGAATATCTGCATCCTGATCCTACGTAGGAATGTACTGAAGCAACATGATCTTCCGCTGCACACAATCTCTGATATGATGACACCGGATATCAATATGTTTATATTTGTCATGAAACACAGGATTTACCAAGAGTTTAATGCAACTCTGATTATCACAATGTATCACTGTGGGATCTAAATGTGAACTGAAAAAACCAACCAGGATCTTCCTCATCCAAATAGCCTCACATGCAGCTTGACTTGCTGCCATGTATTCTGCTTCCGCTGAACTAAGTGCCACGGATCTTTGTTTCCTGCTGTACCAAGAAATTGTCGTAAATCCGATACTGAAAATACCTCCTAATGTGCTCTTTCTATCTGTTGGGCTTCCTGCCCAATCTGCATCAGTGAAGCCATGCAAATTCACCTCATCTGTCTATCTGTACCATAAACCATACTCAGATGTGCCCCTGAGATATCTCAAAACATGCTTACCTGCCTTCCAAAAGAGCTTGGTAGGCTTAACCAATGCTTGTGAAATTTGGTTCACCGCATAGCATATGTCCAGTCTTGTATTGACTAAATACATGAGCGAACCCACCAACTGTCGATAAACAGTGGCATCCACTACCTCTGTTGATGTAGCATCCTCTTTCTTCCAATTTCATGGAAGAGGAGTGTCGATAGGCTTGCAGTCTTGCATGTGAAACTTCTCCAGTATCTCCCGAGCATACTTTCCTTGAGACACAAACAGTTCACCTTCCCACTGCCATATTTCCAATCCAAGGAAATAATGAAGGAGGCCCAAATCTTTCATCTCAAACTCCTTTTCAAGATCTACCTTGCATGAGTGTATCAATTGCTCATCACCTGTTAGTATTAAATCATCAACATAAAGTACAATGATTAAAATCTTACCCTCCACCACAATCTGGTACAGGTTTGCATCCGCCTCATTCTTGGTGAAGCCAAGTCCAGTGAAATAGCTGTCGATTCGAGTGTACCAAGCACGGGGTGCTTGTTTCAGCCCATACAATGCTCTTTTGAGCCTACACACATGCGACTCACTGCTGAAGATATCAAATCCTTCAGGATGCTCAATATACACCTCTTCCTCAATGATCCCATTAACGAATGCAATCTTCACATCCATCTGATGAATGTGCCAACCCATCTGAGCTAAGAGAGCAAGGATGGTCTGTATGGAAGAATACTGTGCAACAGGTGCAAAGGTTTCTTCATAGTCAATTCCCTCGATTTGTGAGAAGCCCTGAGCAACAAATCTTGCCTTATACTTCTCGAAACTCCCATTAGCAACTTGCTTTACCTTGTAGATCCATCTTGATCCTACAACTGATTTTCCCACCGACCTTGGAACAATCTCCCAAGCACTATTTCTGACAATGGAGTCATACTCCACCATGGCATCTACCCATGTGGGCTCCTACACTAATTCTTCGAAAGAATATGGCTCTATCATGATACACTTGCTCATAAGAGCCATGTATCCAATATATCAGTTAGGTGACTGTCTTTGTCTGCGCTGTGATGTAAAATCTCCTACATTCTGTGCCGCATCAAGCTTCAGTCTCTCAGCTTCTGTGGTACACTTTCTGCCTTGTCTGATGTTTGGTTCTGCATGAGTGGACTCCTCCACTCCATGAATCTCTTCCTGTGGCTGATCCACATCCAAAGGCTCATCTTTGGGAACAAGAAGTTCCTCCTCCGCATGCAAGCATAGCTCCCTCCCAAGTGACAACTTCATGGCTTTCACCTCATTGAATTTTATATCCCGTCGCACAACAGTCATTCGACTATCTATAAAATACACACGATAGTTATGGGGTGTTTCTGTGTACCCCACAAATATCCAAACTTCTGCATTCGGCTCCAGCTTCTTCCAAGCATCCTTTATCACATGAATGTAAACAGGTGAGCCAAAAATATTCAAATGAGAAATATCAGGCTTCTTACCAGTAAAAGCTTCTTCGGGTGTACTCATTCCAAGTACTCTATGAGGACAATAGTTTTGCACATAAACCGCAGTGTTGCATGCTTCTGCCCACAAGTGCATCGGTAGGCCCTGGTGATGCAGCATTGCTCGTGCATCACCCATGATCGTTCTATTATTTCTCTCCACAACCCCATTCTGCTGTGGGTTATGAGGTGCTATGAGTTCTCTTCAAATTCCTTCTTTGCTACAAAAGTCTTTGAATTCGCCCGAGATGTATTCACCACCATTATCGCTTTGTAGAGCTTTCACTTTCTTCCCCGACTCCTTCTCCACCAATGCCTTGAACTCACATAACTTTGAGAACGTTTCACTCTTCTTCTGCATGAAGAAGATCCAGCATCTACAAGAATAGTCATCAACAAATATAACATAATACCTGTGTTTTTCTATTGAAGCAACCGAGAAAGGTTCACACATGTCTGTGTGAATTCTCTCCAGGATCACTGAAGCACGGTTCTCCTTCTCATGAAAGGTGGTCTTCAAAAACTTACCCATAGTACATCCCTTGCACTGATCTGACTGTGCAAGAGTACCCTTGGGAAGTTCAGTATAAATTTGCTGAAAAATCTTCAAAGCGCCATGGTGAAGATGGCCCAATCTCCTGTGCCATAATTCTCCTTCATCCCGACTCACCACTTCTTCTACTTTGCCCACCATTGCAACGCAGCCATCTACCTCTAGCTTGTATAGATTCTTAATTTGAACCCTTATCTTCTTGGTTTGAGCCATTGTTTTATGTTGAAGGAAGGATTTTCACTCACTGAAAACAACATCATAACCCTTGTCTTCTAGCATTGCGACTGAGACCAAGTTCTTATTCAGACCTAGAACATGCATAAAATTCTTCAACAAGAATGGATTACCAAACTTCTTCTCAAAGGTAATGGTCCCAATTCCAGTCGCACTGTACTGACCATCATCACCCATCTCTATATGCATTTGGAGGTCCTTCTCCTCCAAGTCATTAAACAACTCTTTGTCTCTCGTCATATGGAAAGATGCACCACTATTAAGATACCACACCAATCCCATACAGATTGAAACCAAGCATGTGATCAAGGAGAAGTCAAGTTAAAATTGTGAGGCTAAGGCCTCTCCAGCTGCAGATCCAACAACCTTCTTGTTCTTCTTCTTCTATGGACAATTTGTGGCGAAATGTCCATGTTCATGACAGTGAAAACACTTCACTTTGGACAAATCCTGCTTCTTGCCTTTAGCATCAGATTTTGAAGGATTTTTCTTCCCCTTCCCTTTCCTTGCTTTGGAAGCCAAAGCAAAATTCTCTTCATCTTCATTATTCGATGAAGATCCATCCCTGGTACCCCGCCTTATCTCCTCTTGCACAAGATCCGACCAAAGTCGCTCCCATCCTGGCAGTTTCTCCTGTCCATTGACAGAGTCTTCGTAGCTATGCCAACTCTTCAGAAGCCCAAGGAGAGCCCAGATCACCAAGTCTTCTTCATCAACAGTAACCCCCACACTTCCTAGTTCATCCTTGCAGTGGACAAACTTCATGAGGTATTTTGGAACACTGTCGACTTTCTCCATTTTTATTTTTCTGAGCTTGTCTTTAAGCGCAAACTTCCTCTGGTCACTTCTACTTTGGAAAAAATCTGTCAAAGCCTTCCACATTAAGAATGGATTGGATTTCCCATGAAGGTTGGACACAATATGGTCCTTCACACATTCCAACAAAATCGTTCTCGTCTTTTCTATCTTCTTTTTTCATGCATCAAGTAATGCATCATCGCTAGATCCCGGCTTAGGAACATCGCTATCGATGAAGTCCTTCAGTCCATTATCCTCCAACATTGCCTCCATCATGTCCTTCCAGGCTATGTAATTCGAGCTCCCATCAAGGGCATACTCCAATCTCAACCCGTTGAAAGACATTTCAATGTATACTCGACTTCTGCACCAAGAATCTTTTGTAGCAAATTCAAATTGTCCACTAGCACAAACTCACTTTACAATTGCAATATTCAATTAAAAATCCTCTGATACCATGTAGAAATTATATGCACTAAGCATGCATATGTCCTAGATCCACCTGATCTCACACTATTTAACTTTATGCAAGATACTGAATCTATTCCACTTGTTAATCTTTTGCGGAAAATTTAATTGCACACACATGTAAAGCATAAATAAAAACAATCGCACATAACATAGTTTTTAACCGGGAAATCCTGAAGCTGAAAACCCCCAAATATATATTATGTATCATAGAATCATATGAAAATCCTCATACAAATATTATCAAGCTCTCAGTATAGTACAATCGTCATACACTAATCCGGACCAATCTTGCAAATCCATGCACCGATCTTTGCCTCCTTCTAGCTTGCCTCCACTGCGCAATCCCTGCTGCAAAATAGCTCTGAATGAATTCGAATTACTCTTGCCTTGATTGTGAAATCCTCATTGGAAACTCCAATGTGTGTGTGATTCAATCAATGCATCACTATAGTCACAACAGATAGTCTATCTTGCCCTTTCACCTATCTCTCCACTGGGTCCTCACTGAAACTGCCATGCACTGTAGTTAACTGCTGTATTGTTCAGTTGATTAATGAGTTATTATTTGTGAATTAATTAACTAATTAATTCACTCCACTCTCACTAGTGTATCAATCAGTTAGACTGGATACAACTAGCTCAACTGAGTCTAACTGAGTTAAACTGAACACAACTCCATAACTACTTCTTCGAACTGTGTCATAACTCTACCACTTGAGTTCTAACTGAGTCCTCCATGCATTAGCTCTAGTAAACCCTTGGGAATTGTGTAATTCCCCCAGTCCACTGATGTGCCACATTTGTGCATTGAATTGAAGTGATCCAAGAGAATAAGTTGTTGTTTAGAGTTTGATTATTATTAAGAGCTAATAATAATCGACATGCATCTATTTTTAGATTGAAGATCTATAAATAGACATCGCCCAATATTCTAAAAATAGAATTTCATCTTTTTTTCCAACTTGATCAATCATCCACAAATAGTATCCTACAACTTTTGAAATATGATCATCATGTCTAAAAATAGACTTGCGCCAAAAATAGCCTGCGGGCCCAATTAGTGAAGGCGACTCTTTTCACTAAGCTCATCATCTTGTTGAATCTAAAAAAAAATCCCATGCACCGGAACAAGGTTAAATAAAAAAAATTATGGCCAAAAAACCACATTTTTCACTTTTTTCAGTGCTACAGAGCTCTCAAGCACCGGTGTAATTTATCCTTGTCTGAGCTGCCCTGACATCGGTGCTCCCATTGCACTCATTGCATGCACTGTTGTTGTGCATTTCCCACCAATATCCAGCTTGAATTTTGAAAAATGGTAGACAAATTTTCTTTTTCAAATTCTACAACCAATATGCCTCCTCGATGAGAAAATGTATAGGTATTTTTCTTGTTTTTCCATAATTAAGCCTTTTAGCGGATTAGAATTTCAAATAACCTTAAAATTAACCATTTAAAAGGAATTTTTTTGTTGTTGTTGTTGCGTGGTGTACTCGAGCTGTTCAGATCGCACCAGATGGTGGTGTTGCCTGTAAATTTACAGGCCGCACCGCAGCCGGTGCTAATGGTTGCTGCACCAGTTCTGGGATGGTACCGATATGCGCATCATGTTATTTTAAAAAAATTTAAAAAGTGTGGTGCGGTTGTTTACCAGGCCGCACCGTTGACAATGTGGAATAGCAGCAACACGGTGCCTTGACTAAATTATCCACCCCGGGGCTGGTAATGTTGTCATCACATCGTGTTGCCACTATTCCACATTGTCAATGGTGTGGCCTGGTAAACCGGTGCTAACGGTATCCACACCGGTTCCGGGGCAGTACCGAAGGCACACCATGTTATTTTAAATTTAAAAAAAAAGTGTGGTGTGGGTGTTTATCCGGCCACACCATTGACCTAGTGGAATAGCTGCGACGCGGTGCATTGACCAAAATAGCAACCCCGGGACGACTATTTTTGTCAGTGCACTACTTTTCCTATTTCGAACGTGACAATAGTGCGACCTTGTAAAAGGCCGCACCGTTCACTATGTCACGATGGCAGGAGGTTGGTCTGCTAACTTAACTATACGCCTCGGGGCGTAGAGTTTCGTCAGCACACCGCTCTCTTGACACCGTACATAGTCAATGGTGCGCTATAAATTTTTCTTGAGCACTATCCTCGAGGTGCTTAATATTATTAGGTGCACCGAGGCCGGTGCGCTCCATAGAAAGATGCACCAGGACTGGTGCATGATTGTGTTTTGGGTGCATCGACTGTTTTTTAATTTTGTTTAAAAAAAAAAATTATATATGTATATTTCTAAATACATGTCTCATTTAACAAAAAAAATTTGTTTAATATGTCAATAATTTAATGGAGACGTGAAAGGAGGGAAGAGGGGGAACAACAACAACAACAGGCAGAGCAGTATAACATGGTTCGCCTGTGGGAGGCATGAGAGAGGGAGAGAGATGCGTACCCTCGCCCTATTACAGTAGCTACACAGGGGCTCCTAAGGCAGGTAGGCCTCCTCAAGTTCTATGAGGAGGCTACTTCCCTAAAGGGCCATAGTTTTTTTTTGAGACATCTTATCCAAAGGTGGAATGCCCAGCAACATGGTTTTCGGGTTGGTATCAACCAGTGGTACATGCCCACTGAGGAGGATATATACTTCATTACAGGGCTATCGAGGAGAGGCTGGATTTTCCCTCGTTCCTAGAGGTTCCGGTTGGCTGTGTAGCAGAGAGTTAGTTAGTTTACTCCCAGAGATACATTGGAGAAAATGTACTGTTTCCTGCAGAGTTTTGGGTTGCTAGAGGTGAGTTACATATTGGTGCATTTGGTAGGGAGGAGGTGTAGTGTATCTCACTTATCATTTAGACCATTTCACACAACACCAGTGACAGGAAATGCATTGGTTTCTCACTTCTATATTATGTTGATTCTTTAGTACAGGAGCCATGACTTGTCAGGTGCTCTGCCATTTTTTGCGGCAGTTCTGTATAGCCTTAGATAGATGTCGTGCTCATTAAAAAGGGAGGGTGAACTTCCCTTTTGCTTCATAGATTTTTTGTTTATTTTTTGAGAGGTTTCCAGAGACGAGGCCTACTTTTATTCGGTAGCCTCGTAGGACAACGTTTGAGGCACGTATGCACATGTGGGGGTAGATGATGCCCAAGAGGGGTGACACTGAGTTTTTCGCGAGGATATTGCAGAATGCACTAGAGTTGCTAGCCAGTGTTGATGAACATCCCTTTGTTATGGTCCCCTGTCCTTAGGCAGGTTTGGATTGGCGAGGGTGTGCCAACATCCTCTTCACAGCTGATGAGCCGCCATATGATAGAGGTAATATTACTGTTTTATATATTTAAATTTATTCTAGCATGTTCTCTAACTTGTTTTTATTAAATTGTGTAATGAAATCGTCTAATTATTGTTGTGTACTCGTATATATTTTGCAAACATTGGCTCTTTTGATGGCGAGGAGATGCCGACACCACCACATGATGTAGGTGTGGATCCTGATGATGATAAGGGCATGCCAGATGCCGAGGATGATCAATAGGTCATTGCTAGGTGTGGTCGACTTGATGCTAGATACCAGATGGAGTTGTTTTTACCAACTCAGTGCATTGATTGTTGAGGCGAGCATCAGGCCCGCTCATTATAGAGACATAGAGGCCAATGATAGGCTATTACAGATGTGGAGAGGCATGCCACGTGACATGTACAACTTGATGCAACATGTCCTAGGAGTTTTGACAACTTTTACACGGCTGACGAGGACTATTGAACATTATAAGCGTGGTCGAGACGCAACAGGTGATGGACAGTTCACGAGCATCGAATCTTCATCTCATGATCGTTCACCTCGTGTCACGTCAGATGAGCATGAGCCTCCACTAGCATCCAACAGTAGTCATCATAGAGATGAGGCTGGACCATTGGCCACATCCAGTCAGCAGCCTGCAGCATCCATCAGTACTCATGATCATGAGTAGGCTAGACCATCGACCGTCGAGGCTGCACCATTGACCGAGTAGGCCTCCACTAGTACTAATATTGATGTTGTACTACCACCAGCTGATCCATGACATTTATATTATAGTTGTATATTTTTAACATTATTCAGTTATATATATATATATAGACACACACACACATATGGTCCATGTATTTTATGTTCATGTTGCAGTTGTACTTAATTTACATGTTGGTGATCATCATGATGTGTATATTGTTAGGTCATGTTAGATATGTTCATTTAATGTGCAACTTGCAGATAGATGTGTATGTGATAGCATGAGTTATTTAACATGAGATGTATATTTGATGTTTGTGTTGTGATGATGTTAATATATAATGTTAATTGTGTTTTGTTAGATGATCATGATCACGATGATGTTAGTGATTTTGAATGTGTTTTTTAGTCAAATATGATGTTTGTACGATGGTTATCATGAACATGATGTTTATTAATTAATTTAATACTAAATGATCATGATATTGTAAAATTGTAATATTTGTAATTCTAATTGTATGTAAAATTCTAAAATTGTAATTGTAATGGTATATATCTAAATTTGTAAAATTGTAATTGTAATTTTTTAATTTGTAAAATTGTAATTGTATATATGTAAAATTCTAAAATTGTAATTGTAATTGTAATTGTACGTGAAACTGTAAAATTGTAATTGTAATTGTATGTAAAATATTTGTAAAATTTTAATTGTATTACTGTGAATTGATTGTAATTGTAATTGTATGTAAAATATTTGTAAAATTTTAATTGTAATTGTATGTAAATATTTGTAAAATTTTAATTGTATTAATGTGAAATGAATTTATTAAATTTATTAAATTTGTAAATTTTAAATAATTGTAAAATAATAAATCTAGAATAATATGATTTATTGTAACATAATAAAGTTTAGAAAATAACGCAAATAAATTCATGTACTTTAGAACTATCATTATTTTATTATGATCTTAGATACAAAAAAAGTACTAATATATATAGTATGCCATTGTTTTTGAGATCAACATAATTGCAAATTATCAAGTGAATTATTGATTTTAACATTAACACAATGCAAATTACTAATTAATTCAAAATACATATTATAATGTTTCGAAAAACCCATCTTAAAAAGTATAAATATTGATGAAATAACACATGTGCCATATTACTCTTGGTTCTCATGATCACCCTCATTATCTTCCAGCTCGCATGGCATGATAACACTATTGTTCTCAAAAATATGTTTTGATCTAGGGTCATGTGTCAATACGAACCACCAATCCCTATCCAACACATCTAGGTTAAAAAACACCTGGTTGCAGTGTTTAGGGAAAACATAGGGCTCCTTAGCTTCATCCCACATCTTTCTAGAGTTGATACATATTAGCCTACTATCGTGATCTTCCTTTACATTATTCCAATCAAAGGTGTCCCACCACTTGCACCTAAAAATAACACATTGGAAATGAGACAAATCCACTTCAATGATCTCTTGTATCTTTTCGATGTAACCTAATTTCCCTTGTACTAGGTTTTAATCACAGTGGCTAGATCGACTAGATTGATCGAACTCGACTTCCACTCCATAGTCTTGTGTGATGTTTCCAGCATCGACATTTTCGGTGCGAAAATGGTGTCCATATGCCCACATAGATGGGAACAAATGCACCTATTACAAAAAAGTTGAAAAAATCATAGTGTCATGTGTATTATAATAACCCAACAGTTAAAATATAAAATGTATATGTCTTAATATAAGTTTCAAATTTACATATAAATTAAAAATATTGTTACCAAGTTGTTGCAGCCAATTCCTGTGTTTAATGCATCCTCTTCAGCACGCAGGTAACGACCGGTAGCACCGTATTTCTCTCTGACTTGGTTAACAACCCAACTGTTGGGGCATATTTTTGACATATTTTCTTTTAAATGATTGGGATAAGGCACACTTCTACCATTCAACCGTCTAAATTCTTTCCTGTCACTATCCCAGTTCATCCTCTTTTGTTTGTAAAATTCAACCCATGGTTGTGTCGCTTCAGAATTGTAAAGAACGAATTTATTGATTGCTTCAATTTCTGCATTTGCTGATGAAATCAAACCAACATTATATAGTACTTAGAGATAAAAATATACATTATATCGAAGTTTAACATGAATATTAATTACTTTTTGTAATTTTGAAAAATTATAAGTCGCTTACTCTTTATCAAGCGCTTTTTTCCACTCGTTTGGAGAAATTCCTCTTCTCGTTTGTCTTCATCCCTTTTATCATCCCAAATCACCGCACCTAGTCTATTTTCGATCTGCTTGATGTACTCACTAGCATAATAGAAAGACTCATACGATATGTACCCCTCTGCCATAAACCCCTCAAGTTTTTCCCTTTATCGAACAAAACATTTCAATTTCTTCATGTACCTCTATAATAAGAACATCCAACGACAAGAAACCACTCCAACTAATTCAACCTCATCTACTAGGTGAATTATAAGATGAACTTGTAAGTCCATGAAATTCGTCGGCAGTTCCTTCTCAAACATACAAACAATCTCACTATCTCTTGATGCCATCGTGGAGTGGTAGCCACATGAATTTCCTTTGACGTGATCCAACGTACAAATGCAAATATTTAGATATGGCACATCCTAGCTCTTGAGGGAATTCATGTTTCACACACCCATGCATGAACAAAGGATAATGACACTGAAAAGTTATAAACACATGAAATAATATACAAAATTAGTTATGTTTTATGATCCCTGCATGGGATAAAATTTATTAATGTAACAAATAATAAAATCATGCTTTTGACATTATACTTACTCTTAGAAGATTCAAATGGTATTGCGATTTCAACCCTGAAAAATGGTCATCCACAGTGAAGCAGCGTCGTAGTGAAGACCTATATGAAGTTGGCACCCTCACACCCATTATAAATTCCTTTGCCAAAGAAATATCATTTTTTTTAAAAATCCATGGGACATCACCTTATTTGAAAAACCATGAATTAGAGGGACCAATACCTGCCTCTGATCCCATACTTTCTAATTGTCTTGGCCAATGTTTCTTTTTAATTTTTGAAGTAATAAGATCTTTCCTAACGACCAATGTGTCACTTTGTTTCGATGATATGTGCCTCCATAAAGAAGATGAAACATTTTTAAATATATGCATGGGATCTAATAAGTGGGTAATCTTAATATGCTCCCAATATGTGAGGTCATAAAAGATAGATTTCCTTTTCATCCCAATGGGAAATTTATCAACATAGCTGTCGAAGAAATTTGGATCATCAAACATAGGCTCCCCATTTGAATCGAACATTTCTATGAACTCCTTCTCCTTCTCTCTCTCATATGCTCTAAGCCATTCAGCTGGTGTAATTATTGGAGGCCTTTGGGTTCTCTCTCATTTACCATTGAAAGCGGATGCTACTCTTATGTAAGGGTGTTCTTCTGGTAGGAATACCCTGGAGCAATCATACATTGGATTTCATAGGTCCTTGGACCATCTAGCTTTTAGAGAAGCTCCACAAAATTTACATCCAAAATACCCTTTTGTTACAAGAGCTGCGAGATTATATTTGTATACATTAATTAGTATGCATGGCACGTTAAAGAATATCATGAAGATCAAAACAAATATTACAAAGAATTAAATAACTAATATGTGAAATAATATTGTTACGTGTATAAACAAATCAATAAATTAAACATGTAATTTACAAGAGAAAACTCCTAAGCCTAGATAATCATGTGTCGTGTAAGCACATATGCCATACAACATAAAAATCCTCTCTGCTGCGATGGGTCTTGATACATCGTATACATTTATCCCATCCGATAATTCCTTCAATTCATCTACCAGTGGTTGTAAGTAGACATCCATATTCTTCACTTGTCTTCTACCAAGGACTATGAGAGCCAACATAAGATGTTCATTCTTCACGGAAAAACATGGAGGTATATTTTTATTGATCACTACTACATGCCAAACAGAATAGTTGGTGTTCTGGAGGGAATATGGGTTGACACCATCCATGGCTATGCTGAGTCGTAGACTTCGTAGTTCATCCTTGAATTTTTTGGGTCACGTATCCTCTATATGCTTCATGAATATTGAATCAGCTGGGATTCACATAAATCCCAACTCACTTCTATGTGAGGCATGCCATCCCTACAACATAGCTAATTCTTGCAACGAAAGAGCCTTTGAATCCTTGGGATTATAGGCATGTGACTCAATATCTTAAAAGGAGGACCAGTACGTGATTTACTCTTCTTTTTTGATTTATCATACCTGTCATGCGCACATTTCGGACACATCTCTTTGTCTGCATATTCTTCTCTATATAGAATACAATCATTTGGACATGCATGATATGATATGTACTCAACACCCAACATTTTCAACAATTTCTTTGCCTCTTTGTAGCTACCAGAAAAGACATTATCACTGAGAAGAACCTTATCTTTGAATAACCTGTAGTTGGTGATCATGGAAAAATATATTAATAAATGTACATTGATGTTGATATAATTATTAACGTTCATAAAATTTACCATTTGTAATGTTCATTGCAGTGTACTAATTATATTTCAAATTTATATAAGGGAGTACTTTATGCTAACTTACCTCAAAAGTTCCAAGAAACATGCATTAGACAAGCCAAAATTTGCTTTAAATTTGTACAGTAACATCGTTGTCCCCAACTGGGTAGACTTTTACTGACCACCAAGTCCAAAGAGAGGGGTGGTGGAAGAAAATTTAAGGCTTTCGAAAAAGGTGTCAGCGATATGAGCATCATCCCCTAGCTGATCATCGTTTTGGAATGCATCTAACAACATTGTCTCCATGGCAGTCGTATGCCTTAAGTAAACATCCATACCAACCTCTATTTGATTGCCTCCATTTCCAGCTTGTGAAGAACTAATATTTCTATAGTAATTCCTAATTGGTGAATCTGGACGTAGCAGGGATTGAATCGGTGGTTGATTCAACAATTCTTGGTATCGTTCCTCTCCGATTTTTTCTCTTAATTTAGTCTTCTCTCGATTTGAAATTGTCGTGGGGTGTAACAGAAGATGGTAGATAGGTCGTTAATCATCACTAGAATCCTAATAATTAAAAAAAAATATATATTTGAACATGATTAGTTCAAAATATATGATATCAATTAGTAACCACGTTGACAATATTGCATGATTATAAATTGTTTTGACGTTGAAATAATTACATATTAATCAATATATATACCAAACAATTATAATTATAATTACCATCATTGTCTCGGGATTGTGGCTAGAAGATGCAATATTGTTACAATTGGCAGCGTGAAGTGGCTGTCCAATTTCATCTACCAAATGTGCCTTGCAGTATGCAGCTCATGACAAGAACTTTCGACGTTTTGGAGCAGTTTGATTAATATTTTGTGCACCTAAACTCGATGCTGAATTTGCATGAACCTGCAAATTTGTATACATTATAAATTTAATTAAGTTGTGCATGATTGACTGCATGGATAAAAAACATAAATTAAATTAGATAGTGAAAATATAAATAAAATCTGAAGTAAATATTACGTCTCAAGATGAATAGGGAGAACTCCGCAATGGACTTTGAGAAATATTATAGAACAAGCTGGATTTTGAAGAATTTTCCATTCCATATAATTATGATATTTTCTCCCTGCATTTGAGAAAAACAACAATAAATTTTGGTGTATACACCTAAATGTAATTTCGGTGCGTAATGTATAGATCACTGTATCGGTGCGTTTTTGGTATTGCGCACCGGTGTCATTTTATACCCAGACACTATTTTATCATGGTTAATTGGTGTGGTGATTGACATGTAACGCACCGATGCTCCTTGTTGACATAGATCACCGTATGGTCTATTATACTATTTGTGTGGTGTGTTTCTAAGACGCCCATGCAGCGTCGTCGATGCGTACACCATGAATGGCACACCGGTTTCATGAGATTTTTTTTTTAACTTGAAAAGTTGACAATTTATTTATAAATATATTAATGAATGATATGGTACAAGTTTGATATAGATAAATAAATTACTGACAAGAGATCAAGTAACAAAAATACTGATAACACATCAAGAAAAGCAAAAAAGGCAAGTTCTTTGTAAATTCTTTACAAAAAATATTATTTTTGAACTATATATAAGTTTAAATAATATGTATTGTTTACTGTGTATCATGCAAAGCCACAAAATGACGAAGCTCGATAATATTATTTCTGATCTAGGACCAGAAGAGCGTAAAAACTTGATGGAAAAATTGCAAAAGGATGAATCAGGTGAATGAAAAAATATTATCGATCTAATATGAGTTTATTTTTTTAATTTTAATTAATAATATAATTAAAATTATTAGATAACATATGTCAAACAGTCTATTAATTCACATCTGTTTAATGTTCTACAGGGACCAACAACTCAGGAAAGGAATGTTGTTCTAAGAAAAAAAAAATAGAACATGCAAATGAAAATGAATTGCTCCTTAGCTCATTCGGAGTGGTGCTGGAGGTTAACAAAAGGGGGAAAATATTTTAAAAAATTTTGATGGATCTAGTGGAATGAATGTATAGACATTATTTCCACTTACAATATAAAAACCAATCCAATGATTCCAAGAACCAATTTTTATCTAAACTACAGGAAGAGTTTCCAGAGAATTGGTCAATGAGACATGTCAAAATTTTAATAGAAAAAACATACAAAAAATAAGAAGGAATGAAAAAGTAATATTCCTTCAAATTTTTGTCTAGAATTATTTATAAATATCACTATTGTTATATTTATTTTTCATATATCAATATAAAAATTAAATAGTTTATTGTCATGTTACATTTTCAGGAAGATTATGAAAATTTCAAAAGATGAACGAGCTAATATCAGAAATATGCCAGTAGGAATGTCCAAAAAAATGTACAAGGAGATGGTCAAAGAAATGGACAAAATTTCATCGTAGGAGGAGCCATCTCAACAACAACATGCTTCAAATGTAATATGTAATCATTGAATTTTTCGACTATTAAGTACAATAAATAAACAATTTAATATTAAATATTAATTTTCAAGTATTTTCTTGCAAAAAAGAAAAGAAAATGGAACCCATTCAGCACATAAAACATGACCATAAGTAAAAAAAGGGTTGATATCTAAGTTTGTGAGTAATTGTTACTTCCTTATAACAACTTAACTAGATTTCATTTTTGTATTTTTTAAGTTGTTTTACAAAAATCATCATTGAATGTCTTCAAATAGGTGCTAACATACAAAGAAGAACCATCAGAGGAATTGATTGAAATTGGGTTAAATATGGGTTGAGAGTATATGTTGGCATATTGGAACTTAATTGTGGAATTTGTAAGCATCTATCAATCTTGTTTTACTTAGCTCTGTCTATAATTAATAGAAAAAAAAAATCTTTTATATTAAATATATGATTTGTTATGGGATATAAAACTTGTAGGAAACAAAGTATGGAACTGCGCCAACAGATGAAATCTTGAAACATGGAATGTTACATGGTTTTGAAAGAATGTTTATAGTTTATGAATCAATTGTTGCAATGGTACATCATTTCTTTTCGATTTACATTGATGTATATTATTTAATATTGCAATTTTCATTATTCTCACCAATGTATATACACTCATTACAGTTTTTTTTTATGTTTGTAGATGGAAGGTGAAGAAGAAGAAAACAATCAACACTGTGAACAAAACATTCCTAAAAATAACCCAAGTCATGGAAGTAGCTCTAGCAGTGACAACAGTTCAAGCGAAGAATGATGATCATTATGTTTGGATATCGAAGCAAGGCATTGTATTTTTTGAAATATGTCTATGAAATCAGACATTTTCTTTAATGTTATGGACATAGTGTCCCAATTGAAAGACAAAGGGATACTAATAACTGTCCCATTTTGTATGAAAAAGAATGTCCTATTCATATATATATATAATAAAATATGTTTTAGTTTATTCTATTGCGTTCTCCATTGTCGTTCTCAAATGCACTAATAAAAATTTAATTCATATGAATATTATTATAAGATATATATGTGTCGACTTTTGATGGATAATGAATTTAAAACAATCACAATAATTTCACTGTCACAGGTCGATGTTTCTAAAAAATACAAAATGAAAACCGGTGTGTGTCAGTTACTATACACCGGTGCGTTTTTACGACCTATGGGCACCGCACAAATACCAAAACCAATTAAAAGATCGAGGTGTTTGTGCGGTACGATGCACTGGTGTGTTTATGTGTCTATACGCACTGGTGCCATTGTACGACCTATGGGCACCACACGAATACTGATACCAATTATAAAGCTTGGTGCATTTCTGTGATACTACGTACTAGGGCGTTTATGTGCCTATACACACCGGTGCATTTTTACGACCTATGGGCACCACACGAATACTGATACCAATTATAAATCTCCGTGCATTTGTGTGATACTGCGCATCGGTGCGTTTCTATATGTCTATGCCCCAGTGCGTTGATACGACCTATGGGCACTGCACAAATCCCAAGGCAAATTAGAATGGCCTCGTGCGCTGTACCACCAACACTACGCCCGGTGTGGTTTTATACCTTAACGACTCAGTGCATTCTCCTTCGACTGCACCGGGGCACCTGCTACATGTACGCACTGGTGTGTTAAATCCTGAGAAGCACATCGATGAAAAAAACATCCGTAATAACGTCCGACCGCCCATTTTTTTTAGGTGTGTTGAATTTCCGTTAAAAGCTCTTCCAAAACCTCCGTAACCATAAACAGATGTTGTAGCAAATGTTTTTTTGACAATTTTGGCTAATTTTATAACACTAAAAACCTCCTTTATAATCTCTGCTAGAGGGTCTTTTCCTTGTAGTGGATAAATCAAATCTCACTTGTAAATGATGAGATTCATGGCAAGGCCTTGCCCCAAAAAATGAAACCAATCATAAGGTTTTGTAACCCACTATTTTCAAACAAGTTGTTTTGACATTTATTTAATTTTTTAGGTTATGAAAATATATTGTATAATTTGTATAGGATTATAAATTGTAATAGCCCACAGTGTAAAGTAGCATATGAAAAGGTGTTCTTTAAGGAACTCCATGGCGTAGAGGTCATCGATTCAAAACTATGTGGGAAATAATCCAGTCATGCCGAGAGTTGGCGTGGCCTGGGTCATGTGTGATCATCGAGTGATTTTGACAGCTTAGATGCCCTTAGATCACTACTCAATCCATAGGTTTGTCATGTAATTCATCTGAGGACTCACATAAACTAGCAAACAAAAAAGTATTATAAATTGTAACATAAAATAAAAATTTAACGCCATATTATATAACATTAATATTGTTTAAAAAACTAAAGATTAATTCATTTTAATCGAAAAAAGTAGTGCCACAACTGAATATTAAAATTTTTGCATTAAAAAAAAAATGGAGGATACTAGGAGGGATTGGGGGGGGACAGAGAAAAAATGTAAAAGAAAATTAATAGATCATTGGAGCCCTTTCTAAAAGATTTCAACTTCAACAAAATTGCAATGATTTCTTCTTTCTTGTGTATCTTTTGTGTTTCAAATATTCTTTTTCTTCATATAATTTTGATTTTCAAATTAGATCAACATGACCATAAATTCCTACAAACGAACTCTGTGAAAGGTGTTGAGATTGCAACAAGATGATGAGCTTAGTGAAAAGAGTCGCCTTCACTAAGTGGGCCCGCAGGCTATTTTTGGCGCAAGTCTATTTTTAGACTATGTCTATTTTTAGACATGTTGATCATATTCTATGAGTTGCAGGATGTTATTTGTGGATGGTTGGTCAAGTTGGAAAAACAGATGGACTTTTATTTTTAGACATATTGAGCGGAATCTATTTTTATATTGCTAGTCTAAAAATAGATATGTCGAATATTATTAGCTTTTAATAATATTTGGACTCTAAACATTATCTTATTCTCTTGGAGCACTTCAGTTAAGTGCACAGATGTGGCACAGGAGTTGAGAGAAGGAATTACGCTATTCCTGAGGGTTAAGTGGAGCTATTGCATGGAGACTTCAGTTAGAACTCATGTGACAGAGTTTGGTGGAGTTATTGAGGTAGTTGGTGGAGTTGTGTTCAACTTAACTCAGTTAGACACAGTTGAGCTAGTTGTATGTAGTCTAACTGATTGATACACTAGTGAGAGTGGTGTGAATTAATTATTAATTAATTCAATAAATATTAACTCATTAATCAACTGAAGAATACATCAGTTAACTACAATGCATGGACAGTTTCAGTGGAGACCAGTGGAGAGGTAGGTGAAAGAGCAGGTTGACTATTAGTTGTAACTATAATGTTGCATGAGTTTGCACCACACATTGATGGATATGCCAATGAGGATTGCGTGAGTAAGGCTGGACAAATTTGAGTTCATTCATAGCCCATATTCAGCAGGGATTGTGCAGTAGAGGCATGCTAGCAGGTGGCAAAGATCGGTGCATGGATTTGCTAGATCGGGCCTGATTAGTGTGTAGCGATTGGATTGTACTAGGAGCTTGTGAGAATCTTTGTATGAGGATTGTTACATGATATCTATGACATATATTATGTACAGATAGTTGGGGTTTTAAGCTTCAGGAATTCCCGTAAATCACCGTGTTAATGTGTGTGATTTTTTATGGTTTTAATGTGTGCATGCAATTGATTTAATTTCCGCATATGATGATCAATGGTGGAATAGATTTTGCATTGTGCATGAAGTAAAATAGTGTATTATCAGGAGAATATTAGACATATAACATATCAGTTATATAATTTCTACATGGTATCAAAGCATTGAACATTGGAGCAATGGCAAAGCATTGAAGCGGTTGAGTTTTGTGCTGGTGGAATTCGAATTTGCAGTAGTGTTTTCTTGGTGTCGAAGTTGAGATGTATTTCAATGGATTGCAATTGAAGTATGCTACCCTTGAGGGAAGCTCAAATTATATTGCATGGAAGGACAGGATGGAGGCGGTGCTGGAGGATAATGGGTTGAAGGAGTTCATGGATGCAGAAAATTCCAAAACCTGCTTCTAGCGATGTTGCCGCACTTGACGCATGGCAAAAGAAGATAGCAAAATGTCAAAGGATTTTGTTGGAAGGTGTGAAGGATCACATAGTGTCCAGCCTTCATGGTAAAGCTTCTCCATTCTCGATGTGGAAATATTTGACAGACTTGTTCCAAAGTAAGAGCGACCAGAGGAAGTTGGCGTTCAAGGATAAACTCAGGAAAATAAAAATGGAGAAGGGAAAAAGTATACCCAAGTACCTCACGAATTTTTTCCAGTGCAAGGATGAGCTGTTAAGTGTGGGGGTTACTGTAGATGAAGAAGACTTGGTGAGCTTGGCTCTCCTTGGGCTTCCAAAGAGTTGGCATTCCTATGAGGACTCTGTCAATGGTCCAGAGAAACTACCAGGATGGGAGT
Organism: Pinus albicaulis; assembly: GCA_034641835.2. NCBI lineage: Eukaryota > Viridiplantae > Streptophyta > Pinopsida > Pinales > Pinaceae > Pinus > Pinus albicaulis. The sequence goes on from CM076578.1 coordinate 67,504,679, forward strand.
GACTTTGGTCGGATCTTGTGCAAGAGGAGATAAGGCAGAGTACCAGGGACAGATATTCATCAAAGATGAAGATGAAGAAAATTGCGCTTTGGCTGCCAAAGCAAGGAAGGGGAAGAGCAAGAAAAATACTTCTCAATCAGGTGCGAAAGGCAAGAATCAAGACATGTCCAAGGTGAAGTTATTTCACTGTCATCAACACAGAAATTACGCCACTAATTGTCCATAGAAGAAGAAAAATAAGCAGGCTGTTGGATTTGCAGCTAGAGAGGCCTTAGCCTCGCAGTTTGAGCTGGATTTTTCACTAATCGCATGCTTGGTCTCAAGTATGATGGGATCAGTGTGGTTTCTTGACAGTGATGCATCTTTCCATATGACCGGAAACAAATATTTGTTTACTGATCTGGATGAGAAGGATCTTGGAGTGCACATCGAGATGGGCAATGATGGTAGATACAGTGCGACTGGTATCGGGACCATTTCCTTTGAGAGGGAGTCTGGTAAACCTTTCATATTGAAGGATGTCATGCATGTTCCAGGATTGAAGAAGAATTTGATCTTTGTGGTGATGTTGGAAGACAAGGGATATGACGTTGTCTTTAGCGAGGGAAATGATTTCCTGCGTAGTAAGGAAACTAGTGAAACCCGGAGGATAGGGGTTCGAGTTAAGAACCTTTATCAATTGTAGGTAGATGGCTATGCAGCAATGGCAGGCAAAGCAGAAGGAGTGGTGAGCCGGGATGAGGGCGAATTGTGGCACAAGAGATTGGTCCATCTTCACTATGGTGCTGAGGCCACACGTGATTTCTACGGCGGGCTTCTGGTACTTGTGGGGTCGGTCAGTCTGGGGATGTGTTGGGAAAATTTGTGAAAAGCCACCTTTCATGAGAAGGATAGTTGCGCCATGACGATCCTTGAGAGAATTCACACACACGTGTGTGGACCTTTCTCAGTAGCTTCGACAGCAAAGCACAGGTATTATGTGATATTTGTTGATGATTTTTCTCGTAAGTGTTGGATCTTCTTCATGCAGAAGAAGAGCGAGACATACTCAAAGTTCTGTGAGTTCAAGGCACTGGTTGAGAAAGAATCGGGGAAGCAGGTGAAGGCTCTTAGGAGTGACAATGGTGGTGAATTCATATGCGGCAAATTCGGGGGGGGGGGGGGGGGGGGACTTTTGCGGCGAAGAGTTGAAGAGAGAGAGAGAGAGAGCTCATAGCCTCACCAACCCACAGCCTTGAGAATGGGTCCACGGAAGCGAAAGAAGCTGAAAAATTGTAGGTGTTTCAGTGTTGTTGCATGATCAGGGCCTTCCCATACACTTGTGGGATGAAGCATGCAACACTACAGTTTATGTGCAAAACCGTTGTCCTCATAGAGTACTTGGCATGAGTACACCCGAAGAGGTGTTTTTTGGTAAGAAGCCTGATATTTCTCACTTGAAGATTTTTGGCTCACCTATTTACATTCATGTGATGAAGGGTGGGAAGAAAGTGAATGATAGTAGAAGTTGGAATATTTGTAGGTGCAAAACCTTACAACTATCGTGTATAGTGTGTATTTTAAAATAGTCGATAACATTGTCTGCGACGGGATATCAAATTTCATGAGGAGAAAGCCATGAAGTGTTCACTTGAGAGGGAGCCAAACTTGCATGCAAATGAGGAGCTATTAGTTCCTAAGGATGAGCCTCAGGATGTGGATAAACCACAAGAGGAGGTTCATGAAGTGGAAGAAACCACTCATGCAGTGCCAACCATCAGAGGGCGGAAGCGCACTACAGAAGCTGAGCGACTGAATATTGATGCAGAGAAGATTGTAGGAGCACCTACATCACAATGTAGACAGAGACAGTCACCTGACCGATATACTAGATACATGGCTTTGATGAGAAAGTGTATCGTGACAGAGCCATCCTCTTTCGAGGAAGCTGTGGAGGACCCTGCATGGGTAGATGCCATGGTGGAAGAGTATGATTCGATTGTCAGAAACAGTGCATGGGATATTGTCCCAAGGCCGGAAGGGAAATCAGTCCTAGGTTCGAGATGGATCTACAAAGTGAAGCAAGCCGCTGACGGGAGCGTCGAGAAGTACAAGGCAAGATTTGTTGCCTGGGGCTTCTCATAGATCAAGGGGATCGACTATGAGGAAACCTTTGCACCTGTCGCAAGGTATTCTTCCATACAGAGTATCCTAGCTCTCTCAGCGCAGATGGGATGGCACATTCATCAGATGGATGTGAAGACTGCGTTCATCAACAGAGTCATTGAGGAGGAGGTGTACATAGAGTAGCTCGAAGGTTTCGAGATCTTCAGCAGCGAGTCACATGTGTGCAAGCTCAAAAGAGAATTGTATGGGCTGAAACAAGCACCTTGTGCTTGGTACACATGGATAGACAGTTATTTCACCGGTCTTGGATTCACCAAGAGAGAGGGGGTTCGAACCTATACCAGATTGTGGTGGAGGGTAAGTTGCTGATCATTGTACTTTATGTAGATGATTTTATTTTGACGGGTGATGAACAGTTGATACTCTCATGCAAGGCTGATCTTGCAAAAGAGTGGGAGATGAAGGACTTGGGCCTCCTTCATTATTTCCTGGGATTGGAAATTTGGCAGCACAATGATGGATTGTTTGTGTCTCAAGGAAAGTATGCCCGGGAGATACTGGAGAAGTTCAACATGCATGGCTGCAAGCCTATCAACACTCCTCTTCCTGGTGGTTGGAGGAAAGAGGATGCTACATCAGCAGAGGTAGTGGATGCCACTGTTTACTGATAGTTGGTGGGGTCGCTTATGTATCTAGTCAATACACAACCTGAAATATGCTACGCTGTTAACTAGCTTTCACACACTATGGTTAAGCCTACCAAGCTCTTTTGGAAGGCAGGGAAGCATGTATTGAGATATCTCAAAGGCACATCAGGATATGGATTATGGTACAGATAGTCGGATGAGGTGAAGCTACATGGCTTCACGGATGCAGATTGGGCAGGGAGCCCAAAGGATAGAAAGAGCACATCTAGAGGGATTTTCAGTATCGGGTCGATAGCATTTTCTTAGTACAGCAGGAAGCAGGGATCCGTGGCACTTAGTTCAGTGGAGGCCGAGTACATGGTAGCAAGTTTGGCTGCATGCGAGGCTATATGGATGAGGAAGATCCTGGTCGGGTTGTTCGGGTCACACTTAGATCCTACTGTGATATATTGTGATAATCAAAGTTGCATCAAACTCTCGGTTAATCCAGTATTTCATGATAGATCTAAACACATTGACATCCGATATCATCATATCAGAGATGGTGTGCAGCATAAGATCATGTTACTTTCTTACATTCCTACGGAGGATTAGGATGTTGATATCTCGACGAAGGTGCTCACGAGGAGCAAATTCGAATACCATAGAGGCAGGATCGGGGTGGTAGATAATCCCTATCTTATTGAGAGGGAGTTTTGAGATTGCAACAATATGATGAGCTTAGTGAAAAGAGTCGCCTTCACTAAGTGGGCTCGCAGGCTATTTTTGGCGCAAGTCTATTTTTAGACTATGTCTATTTTTAGGCATGTCGATCATATTCTATGAGTTGCAGGATGCTATTTGTGGATGGTTGGTCAAGTTGGAAAAATAGATGGACTTCTATTTTTAGACATATTGGGCAGAATCTATTTTTAGATTGCCAGTCTAAAAATAGATATGTCGAATATTATTAGCTCTTAATAATATTTGAACTCTAAACATTATCTTATTCTCTTGGAGCACTTCAGTTAAGTGCACAGATGTGGCACAGGAGCTGACAGAAGGAATTACGCTATTCCTGAGGGTTAAGTGGAGCTATTGCATGGAGAATTCAGTTAGAACTCATGTGACAGAGTTTGGTGGAGTTATTGAGGTAGTTGGTGGAGTTGTGTTCAGTTTAACTCAGTTAGACACAGTTGAGCTAGTTGTATCTAGTATAACTAATTGATACACTAGTGAGAGTGGTGTGAATTAATTATTAATTAATTCACTAAATATTAACTCATTAATCAACTGAAAAATATCAGTTAACTACAGTGCATGGACAGTTTCAGTGGAGACCAATGGTGAGGTAGGTGAAAGAGTAGGTTTACTATCAGTTGTGACTATAGTGTTGCATGAGTTTGCACCACACATTGATGGAGATGCCAGTGAGGATTTCATGAGCAAGGCTGGACCAATTCGAGTTCATTCAGAGCCCATATTCAGCAGGGATTGTGCAGTAGAGGCATGCTAGCAGGTGGCAAAGATCGGTGCATGGATTTGCTAGATCGGGCCTGATTAGTGTGTAGCGATTGGATTGTACTGAGAGCTTGTGAGAAGCTTTATTTGTATGAGTATTGTTACATGATATCTATGAAATATATTATATACAGATAGTTGGGGTTTTTAGCTTCAGGCTTTCCCATAAATCACTGTGTTAATGTGTGTGAATTTTTATGGTTTTAATGTGTGCATGCAATTGATTTAATTTCCGCATATGATGATCAATGGTGGAATAGATTCTGTATTGTGCATGAAGTCAAATAGTGTATGATCAGGAGAATCTTAGAAATGTAACATATCAGTTATATAATTTCTACAAAAGGAATCCGTTAATGAATGTAAGACTCAAATATTAGTGGGTGTTAGCACCCGAATTGGACCCCAGGCTGAAAAAGGAAAATCAGGGTAACAACTAAACCACGCTCAGCCTTGTAGCTAGCCCTACAAGGACAGGGGAGGGCTCTCTCCATAAAAGAATATTCAATAAAGTGCAATAGAAATATGATATTAGGCTAGGTAAAATGATAGGGATAAAAGGTTTAAATAAAATGAAATGAATTTCCGGGGATGTGTGGGACAAAAATGGGACAGCTGAAACCGAGAATTAAATCAGGACACAGGGTGTTTAATGGGGCAAGATAGGCAGGAAACTTAGCAAATAAAATTTAATGAGGATGCGATGGAAAGACTGGTGAGGAGATGAAAAGGGCACAATAAATGGATCCTTTTCAAACAGAAGAAAACACACGGAGTATGAATGATTCCCCAAGGCAGAGCATATAAAATGGATTCTACCTTTCTAACTTGAAAACATTCAATTGGAAATGTTTATGAATGAATGGTGAAACATAACAATGTACATATGAAACACAAAGGAGGGACATATGCTAAAACTCATACCACATGAATCCCACAAATCAGAGCTGCATCACTTTATTAATTCCCTGCCAAACTGTACAATGGAGCGCAGAGCTCACTACCACACTATTCCCCTAATTCTGAGTTTTCAGACCTCAGAATTTCAGATCGCTTACAAATGATTTACAATTATTACATTAAATAGAACTGATTTGTGCGAATATAGATCGATAGAAAGAGGAGCTGTTATAACAGCTCAAGAACTGAAAAATAAATATAGAAAACAAGAGCCAATAATCTTTCCGAAAGGAAGAGTTGCCTTACATTTGAAATTTGTTGATAACCAATGAGGAGGCGAAACCTGTAGCGTAGATCCTTTGAATCGTAACTGAAGATGTGACTGTTACAACGTTGGTTCTTGGCCTTTGACGTTTCGCTTTCCATTTTCCGTTTTGAAGAAAACTGACTTTTTATTAATGTTGTTGAAATAGAAATGAAATGAAATAATGCCTTACATGAAGGGAAAAATGTAATTTGAATGGGAAAAGGGGAGGGAGATGGGGTCCACATAGCAATCGGAATCTGAGGAGGGAGCGGAGCAAAGTTCTGTGGTAGAAAGAAATATTGCGATGCGATTGAAATATTTTGAAAAATCGATTTATTTCATTAACAAAGGAGAAAACCCATTTAATTGGGAAAAGGCGGAAGGAACTGTGGTGGTGCCGACCAATCGCAATCGCATCGGAGGTGGGGAGCGGTTTAAAACGCTGAATATAAAAATTGCGATGCGATTGCAAACATGCGATGTGATCAGGAGATCAGAGGAGTGGCTTGCGATCAATCACATTGGAGTTTTGTAGTGGGGAGGGTTCAATCGGCGATGGGCTTTAAATGGTGCGATGCGATCGGAGGTAGGCTATCGAATGTCACAATCGCATCGGAGTTTTTGCGATTGGCCAATCAGAAGCATCGTTCAAATATTGCGATTTGAAATGGGATGGTCGGCGGGGTTTTATAATAAAACCTTTGAACTTTATATTATGATGTATGGTGGGGAAGTGGTTTGGGAATGGCGGGGGGTTATATATATATGAACCTTCGAAATGTTTATCATAAGGTTTTCAACGGGGGATGGAGGGGAAGTGGTTTGGGATTGGATTTAATATAATAATGCGATTTTATAATCGGAAGGGGGGGGAAAAAGGGATTTATAAAGAATATATTAAACTTTAATAATATGAAGTTTAAGGGAATGATGGGAAAAGGGATTTCTTTTGAGGATATAGGGGACTTTTACTTCACTTAAGCATAAATTTCAATCTAGAAGTCAGTTTTGAGAGTGTAGTATACCGTTGGGAAGCTCTTTCCGGGCTCTTTGTGATGGATCAACTTGGAGTATGATTTGGCGCAGAACATGCTACATAAAACTCTTCTGAAGGTAGGGACATCACTTTGTGGAGATAACAGTTTCTGAATTGTGACCTATTACATATGATGATATAAAATTACATAATGAATAATAATAAAGGCAAAACATCATGTTTTCACCTCAAAACATGGTTTTGAGGTGAAAATTACATCAAACTGAATAAAATTTCTCTCTGATTCTTCCTGGTGCTGTGACTTTGAGCTTATTGGCTTCCTCATGACCTTGCTGATATTTATTGACATTTGACTCATTACTTTGACCATGGTGAGACCCTAGAAACTAATGAGACCCATCCTATGAACTACTGATATGATTTTAAGAATGAAAGTGAATAATGACTGAAGACCATAGAGAGGAAAATCAACAAGTTTCACATGAGGGAAAACTGATGAAGAATTACTACCATCAATGAATCCATGACCTAGCGGAACGGTGAAATTGATTATTATGGGACTCCTAATATGAAAATGCAAAGAGTAAATTTGATCACTGATGGCAGTATGACTAGACTGACACTAACATTGGCTCCAATGGGGATGGTAGCTCCTTGGAGGTGCCAAGAACACCGTAGACCAAGTAGCCTTATCCATTGGGCATGGAGTTGAAAATATTGAAACAAGATACAATGCATACTGACTTTGACTGAAGGCTAAGACTGAAAAACCATAATAAAACCAAACTGACTTAAGACATGACTAAAACACAGTTGACAAACTGGAAAGATGCTCATAATTGAGCTTATTCATCAAAACGTACTCTAATTGTTGCATTCACCACCTGATAAAGTGAAATGGAAAAACCAATGCAACCATGTAAGCATCTTGGCTGCTATTTGAATTCTCCCCAAGTGCTTTCTAATGAGCAAGTAGAGAGAAGAGCTAAAAGGCAACTCCCATGGAAGCTTAGAATCAGGTTGAATTTTGATAAATTTGCAAAGTCTGAGTTGACCGGATGACCTCAAGAATACTGTGAAAGGATATTCATAAGAATAGCTATTGATTTCCCTTAATACATCACTACTATGGTCCAGGTTATCTCCATACCTTGATCTTAGACTTTTCCTAACCTCTGAGCTGTCTCTTTCTGATGACTGTAGCAGGCTATCAAAAGGATACTAAACTTCGTGAATAACCAATCCCTCTTGATTATTAGGAACAAAACAAAAATTTTATTCATTAGTCTCCTTATATGACTGCAAATCTTGATATGGTCTTTGTAATGAAACATCTGATGAACAAGACAATGAAGTCGAATTTCAAATAAAATTATTGTCAACATTCTTTTTTGGCACATGGTTAGCCAATGGAGAAGGACTTTTACAACAAACATCATCCAACACATGAGAAATAGGATCATAGAAAACTTGAAAAGACTGCTGCGACGTATCTGCATGACACTCTACAGACTGCTCAACTTTTCTTTTAGAGATATTACAAAAATTCTTCTTTATAAACTGAAATGCTTCGAAACATAAGGGTACAGAATCCTCTTGCATCATTAGATCATATGTTTCAGCTTCCAAGCCTTCATCTATAATTTGACCTTCAATTGCGTTTGGTGGCTGCAAATCTGGAGCTGGGGAGGGTTTTATATTGCAGATGATTTCATCAGTCATTTTAGGGGAAGATTTCTCATAAACAACTTGCTCAAGAATTTCACTATCTGTCTCAACCTCAACATTAAAACTGAGAGATTGTTGATTTCTAATTGCATGAAAGTTATCTTTGATGAACTGAATTGAAGCGAAACAAAGAGGCAAAGATCTTTCACTTACTTCCCAATTTTCTAGACTTTTCTCATCACTGTCCTGGATGATAAGCATCGGATGATTCTTGTTTTCAAGTTGTTGAAACATAACTTCCTCCCACAAATCAGCAGTTGATTGTGCCGCAAGACTAGCTTGTGTTTGGAAAAAATCATCGTCATCGTATTGATCAAATTTTGGCAAATCATCAACATAAAACATATCATCAAGCATACAAGTCATATCAAGAGATTTCTCATCTCCGAGATGTTCTATAACACAGTCATTGTTAGATGGATGAAAACTGGGATAAGAAAGAAAATGTTTTGGATCAGCCACTTTTTCTTGAACATCCATTTCATTCCTGGCAGTGATTTTCCACACCATCTTTTCCACTGCGTTTACCAAAAGGTCAAGCTTTACCTCTGAAGGTGTCAGGTGCTCTGCAACATTCTTCTTTTCTTCTTGCTTTAGCTTTGCTCTTCTGATTAACAGATTAGATTCTACATCTACTACACTGTTTTGTATCTCTTCAAGTGTTGCTAAGTTCCTTTCTCTCAGCTGAAACTCCATTTCTGGATCAAAAGCGCCCGGGTAATGTAAGAGAGCCGAGCCAGGAGGGGGGCTTATATTGACAGGTATTGAATAATAGACTCGATTGAATCTAGCAGAGAAATGTTGTACTGTCTCCCCTAACTGTCTTTTCAGTTGGGCATACTCGTCTAAAATAAGGAAAGGGTTCTGTCTGACCACCCATCTATCGGGGAAGACTTTTACGAACTGCTGGAATTCTGAGATGCTCACATCAGGCAGGGTTTTGAACCAACTCTTGAATTTGCCTTATAAAGAAAGAGCAAAAAGCCTAATACTAACATGTTATTCATCAACCTCAAAAAGGTCTAGGAAAGTCTCAACATTCTGCACATGTTGCTCAGTGTTGACATTGTTACATTCACCATCAAATCTCGGCAAATATAGGTAATAATTTGCAGGGAAATCATGGAGTACAGAAGGTAAAACAAGAGTTTTATACCTATCCAGGACTATAGAAAGTCTAGGAGTATATACAGGAGCTACGGGATCAGTTTTGGTCTCTTTAGGCTGGTCATTTCGAAGATGGTCATCATAATATTTGGGAAAAGGATGGAGGCCAAGATCAAAGGAAAACTCAGTATTTACACTTTTTGAACAGGTTGAGTGAAGATTTTGATCACCTTTATCATACAAAAAATTCTGAAAAACTTTCAGGATAGCTTCAGGAAAAGAAAAGAAGTAATTTACCAGAAAGTAGATTAGATCCTGAATACCATTCCACTTTGGATACCTGAACTTTGTCTAAGGTCCTTCCATTTTCCCGCGGAAAGAGTCGGTCCTCCAGTGGAGTCTTTACATTGAGTTGGAGTCACTAGGTGAAAGTTTTAGCTTTTATATGCATTTGATTGTTTGTTCACCATCATCAATCAGATATGATACTTTGTCATTCTTTACCGGGGATTTAGATATGATCTTTGTATTCCCCAGTATGGTCACCAGAGATGTTAGCACCCGAATTGGACCCTAGGCTGAAAAAGGCAAATCAGGGTAACAACTAAACCACGCTCAACCTTGTAGCTAGCCCTACAAGGACAGGAGAGGGCTCTCTCCGTAAAAGAATATTCAATAAAGTGCAATAGAAATATGATATTAGGCTAGGTAAAATGATAGGGATAAATGGTTTAAATAAAATGAAATGAATTTCCGGGGATGTGTGGGACAAAAATGGGACAGCTGAAACCGGGAATTAAATCAGGATACAGGGTGTTTCATGGGGCAAGATAGGTAGGAAACTTAGCAAATAAAATTTAATGAGGATGGGATGGAAAGACTGGTGAGGAGCTGAAAAGGGCACAATAAATGGATCCTTTTCAAACAGAAGAAAACACACAGAGTATGAATGATTCCCCAAGGCAGAGCATATAAAATGGATTCTACCTTTCTAACTTGAAAACATTCAACTGGAAATTTTTATGAATGAATGGTGAAACATAACAATGTACATATGAAACACAAAGGAGGTAAATATGCTAAAAATCATACCACATGAATCTCACAAATCAGAGCTGCATCACTTTATTAATTCCCTGCCAAACTGTACAATGGAGCGCAGAGCTCACTGCCACACTATTCCCCTACTTCTGAGTTTTTAAACCTCAGACTTTCAGATCACTTACAAATGATTTACAATTACATTAAATAGAACCGATTTGTGGGAATATAGATCGACAGAAAGAGGAGCTGTTATAACAGCTCAAGAACTGAAAAATAAAGATAGAAAACAAGAGCCAATAATCTTTCCAAAAGGAAGAGCTATGTTACATTTGAAATTTGTTGATAACCAATGAGGAGGCGAAACCTATAGCGTAGATCCTTTGAATCGTAACTGAAGATGTGACTGTTACAATGTTGGTTCTTGGCCTCTGACATTTCGCTTTCCATTTTCCGTTTTGAAGAAAACTGACTTTTTATTAATGTTGTTGAAAAAGAAATGAAATGAAATAATGCCTTACGTGAAGGGAAAAATGTAATTTGAATGGGAAAAGGGGAGGGAGATGGGGTCCACATAGCAATCAGAATCTGAGGAGGGAGCGGAGAAAAGTGCCATGGTAGAAAGAAATAATGCAATGCGATTGAAATATTTTGAAAAATCGATTTATTGCATTAACAAAGGAGAAAACCCATTTAAGTGGGAAAAGGTGGAAGGAACTGTGGTGGGGACGACCAATCGCAATCGCATCGGAGGTGGGGAGCGGTTTAAAACACTGAATATAAAAATTGTGATGTGATCACAAACATGCGTTGTGATCGAGAGATCAGAGGAGTGGCTTGCGATCAATCGTATCAGAGTTTTGTAGTGGGGAGGGTTCATCGGCGATGGGATTTAAATGGTGCGATGCGATCGGAGGTAGGCTATCGAACGTCACAATCACATTGGAGTTTTTGCGATTGGCCAATTGGAAGCATCGTTCAAATATTACGATTTGCGATGGGATGGTCGGCGGGGTTTTATAATAAAACCTTTGAACTTTATATTATGATGTATGGTGGGGAAGTGGTTTGGGAATGGCGGGGGGGGGGGGGGTATATATATATGAACCTTCGAAATGTTTATCATAAGTTTTTCAACAAGGGATGGAGGGGAAGTGGTTTGGGATTGGATTTAATATAATAATGCGATTTTATAATCAGAGGGGGGGGGGAAGGGATTTATAAAGAACATATTAAACTTTAATAATATAAAGTTTAAGGGAAGGATGGGAAAAGGGATTTCTTTTGAGGATATAGGGGACTTTTACTTCACTTAAGCATAAATTTCAATCCAGAAGTCAGTTTTGAGAGTGTAGTATACCATTGGAAAGCTCTTTCCGGGCTCTTTGTGATGGATCTTCTTGGAGGATGATTTCGCACTGAACATGTTGCGGAAAAATCTTCTGAAGGCAGGGACATCACTTTGTGGAGATATCAGTTTCTGAATTGTGACTTATTACATATGATGATATAAAATTACATAATGAATAATAATAAAGGCAAAATATCATGTTTTCACCTCAAAACATGGTTTTGAGGCAAAAATTACATCAAATTGAATAAAATGTCTCTCTGATTCTTCCTGGTGCTGTGACTTTGAGCTTATTGGCTTCCTCATGACCTTGCTGATATTTATTGACATTTGACTCATTAATTTGACCATGGTGAGACCCTAGAAACTAATGAGACCCATCCTATGACCTACTGATATGATTTTAAGAATGAAAGTGAATAATGACTGAAGACCATAGAGAGGAAAATCAGCAAGTTTCACATGAGGGAAAACTGATGAAGAATTACTACCATCAATGAATCCATGACCTAGCAAAACAGTGAAATTGATTATTATGGGACTCCTAATATGCAAATGCAAAGAGTAACTTTGATCACTGATAGCAGTATGACTAGACTGACACTAACAGTGGGAATTCCAATTTTTTTTAACGCTCATGTGAGATCTTGGTGAAGTCTACACAATATAAGTTTGAAAATCATGACTAATATAAATTTCTTGATCCTTGAATTCTTAATTTCTTAGGGCTTCTTCGTCACATATTTAGGGCTATGTGAATTCATTCATTAAAATGCTCAAATAGCCGAATTGTGTTCCTTATTTGAATCTTCTCTAAACTCTTATTAAAGTTTGAAGTTCTAAGTTGTTAGTAATCTGGCCTTAGTGAGTGGCTAAAAGAGAAATATTTACATCAAGGAGGAATGAACACAATTTTTCTAACCAATAATATTTTAAATCAATTATTAAATTTTAATGTCCTTGGCATTGATTCCTCTATAGCTTAGGAATTGTCACAATAATTACAATAGGGTCCTCAACCTTGCTCCTCTCAGGAACTAAAGTGAAGAATGTAGCATCAAGAGCTTTCATGATGGTTTTTGATCTCGTTGATCCCTCCACTTATTGCTAGATATCATGTTCAATTGTTGACCAATAGGCCTGAAAAATTCACTTAGAGTGGAGTCATCTGGTCTAGGGTCCTTGTTTCGAGGCTTGGATTTTACTATATCTTCCACTTCTTCTATAGAGATCTCTCTTAATATTTCCTCATTCTTCTCTTTCGTAACCAGAAGTAGAAATTGTTGAACTATTTTGTGTATACACTGCAAGCAGTCTGAGTTGGGGTCAAATAATATCTCTTTATCATATTAAACCAACAAATTATCCATGTCCTCATGATCTTTAACCTTTACACATACCTAGTTTTTTAAGGAAGAATACAATTCTTGTGCCAATGTTGAAGCATCAAATTATGGAAGAAAATGGAATTTCTCCCTCCTTCCTTCAACCATCTAATTCTAGATTTTTGTTGCCAAAGCATTTATTCTCGTTTCCTTCTTTCTTTAAGAAGAGTGAGAGTATGTGCTTCCTACTTGATGAGGTCCTTTGATCTTCCCCGATGAATGGATTCTTGTTGAATGCACTCCATTTGGGCTTCCAAGTTCTGTTTGTCCTGAGTGACGTTCCCAAATTTTTCCTTATTTTAGGTTTTGAGCTGATATTTAAAGTGCTTCAACTTCCCTATAGGCAAAAAATGGCTAATTCTTCCAATTTGGCTTGTTCATCCCAAAATTTGGGATTTTGGAGCCAAAAATGATTTGAGAAAAAATACATGTTTTTGGGGTGGGACTTGATTTCAATATCTAATTTGATTGAACAGTGATTTGAGCCATGGCTAGGGAGGATGGTAGCCTGCATGAAAATGTCCCTAAACATGATATTTTTATAAATAAGATACCTATCTAACTTTGAATCTATTTTTTGGGAGCCACCTCTATGATTTTTCTAAGTATAAGTGTCAATGATGGTGGTGAGGTTGACCAAATTGAAAAGAAGTTGTAACATCTTTGAAGAAGTTGGATTCCACTTCTAGCTTTCTAGCACCAACCTTTTTATCTTCTAAATATTTTATAAAATTGAAATCCCCCCCAAGGATCCAATATGTTGAGGAGATGAGAAACTAAACTACTTGATGGAATTAATAAAATGTGGCTTGTCTTTGGGAAATGAAGGGTCATACACATTTGAAAGAAAAAAAGTTTCTGATGATCCCATTGGCTAAAATTATATAGTGAGAATTTTGAAAGAAGTAAACATGTTAAGGATGGATAGCTTTTAAGAGTTTCAGATGATAGCAAGATCTATGAATTGACCTTGGGCGTCAAGAACTATTGATTGGCATCCTTGACCCCATTTTTTTATCAACTTGCATACAACTTCACGGGAAGTTTTAGTTTCCTAAATCATCAAGAAGGTTGGAAATTTCATGAGCCACTTATATTTGAGAATTTTTTTTTTACTTGTAATTGAGTCCTCTAATATTTCAAGAGATTATCTTCCTGGGGGAGATGAGTTGGTGGAGGGATAAACCTCCGAGATCAACTTTACTCTACCAAAATTGACAAGAATGTGCTCATTTATTATAGAATTTGTTGATTTCTCTTACAATATTTTTTCTTCTCATATTTATGCTACTTTTTAGTCTCCTTCGTAGGTTGGAAATGAACCCCTAAGGCTCAATACTCATTTTTCCTATTGTTCCTTTTATGCTTGTTGCCGTAATTTGAGAATGGATTTGCTTACTATTTTGACTTGATGCTCCAAGAGCAAGTTTCAATATTTATCCTTCCATGCTTTAGTAATGCTTGGGAGGTTGAAAGTGTCCAAATCCATTTCTTCAGTTCCCTCACTATTGTGCAACAAATTAGAATATTTCTCCGAGGGTTCCTAGGAATCCAAATTTAGGGGTTGTGACGAGTTAACAAGAAGAACGTCACAAGATTCTTTAGGGTTGTTGGTATCAAGAATATCTAGTGGGGAGGGGTTTGGAGGAGGGGCTAGGGATTCGAGATTTGAAACATTTCAAAGTTGTTGCTCATAACGGGGTTTTTCCAGAGTGGAAGTTTGGGTCCATGGTGGCGATTAATTGGTTTAGAAAATCCATCTTGATCTACAACTTGGCCTTTATTTGAAGTGGTCTTCAGAACTATCATGGGGGAATTTATTTAGAGATACCTATATTTGTGACATCTATAGTAGTGTAATGGAATGTGTTCATAGTCTAATGTTTGCTTCCAATTTTCATATTAATAATAGATATAAATTGAATCGAGAAGGGGCTCTAAGATATTCATATATACACATATGCGAGCATATGATATGTATCTTGCTTGTTTAGTAGCTTCTGAGACTTTGAAAAAATGTCCCAAAGCATTTTTAATGTTTGCTAATATTTCTTCATCGCAAAATTCTTTGGGTAAGGAGTACATGCAGATCCATGCTAGGGTTGTTGTAAAATCATCTTTGCCCAGAACAAATATCTCAATCCATAACCTAAGATATAATCTTGCAGATATAAAGAAGTTCAATCCATTTTGGAAAACCCTCAACAATCTTCCACATTGGCAAAGATAATGGTGAAAATCCTTTTGCCCCCAGCTCTAACTTTTTCTATCCCTTTGGTTTCCACTTGTTATGAGTCTAGTAGTTGAGGGATTCTTTTGAGGGCCATATGCTTAGGAATTTTCCGACTAATGTAGAAATTATACAATATGCATGTATATTACTAGACTCTCATGATCTAACAAATTAATCTTACGTTAAATACATAATCCTTCCACTTAATTGTTTGCGGAAATTAAATTTCCAATTGCATATGAAGGAAATCAATCACACATAACAAGAATGTTTTACCAAGAAAGCTTATAGATAAAAACCCCAACTATCATATATTATGTATATCAATGGAACATGTAGTAATATCATACAAATCTCATAGCATAGAGCTCTCAGTACAATCAACAATCGTCACACACTGTCATATAGAAATTTGCATATCTATGCACCAATTTATTGCCTCCTAACAACCTACCTCCACTGTGCAATCCCTGCTGAAGAAGATCCTTGAATGAATTTGATCATGCCTTGCCTTGATTGCAAAATCCTCATTGGAATATCCAATGTCAGTGTAGATGCTTTGAATGCATCACTATAGTCACAACTGATAGTCCATCTCACCCTTTCACCTATCTCTCCACTAGGTTTCTACTGGATCTAACATGCAAGTAGTTAACTGTTGTATTTGTTTAGTTGCAAGTGAGTCTCTAGTTGTGAATTAATTAACTAATTAATTCAATGAACTCTCACTAATGTATCTTTAGTTACAACTAGATACAACTAGCACAACTGATTTTAACTCACTTAACTAAGTTAAACTAAATAACAACTCACATAACTACTCTTCCAACTCTGTCACAACTTGCCACTATCAGTTATAACTGAGTCCTACATCCATGAGTCACCAACCACCCTAGGAATTGCATAATTACTTCAGCCCACTGACGTGCCACACCTGTTCATTGAAATAAAGTGATCCAAGAGAATAAGTTGATATATAGAGTCTGATTATTATTAAGGGATAATAATAATCGACATGCATCTATTTTTAGATTAGCGATCTATAAATAGAGTTCGCCCAATCTTTTAAAAATAGAAATTCATCCAAAGATAGAATTTTCTCAACCATCTAGAATCAACATCCTGCTAACTTTAGAATATGCTCACCATTCTAAAAATAGACATATAACTAAAAGTAGCCCGTGGGCCCCACCTAGTGAAGGTGCTTAATTTTCACTAAGCTCATCATCTTGTTGAATCTCAACACTCCCTCTCAACAAGATAGGGATTATCCTTCACCCTGATACCATCTCTATGGTATTCGAATTTTCCCTTGGTGAGTGCCTTCTTCAGAATATCTGCACCCTGATCTTCCGTAAGAATGTATTGAAGCAACATGATCTTTCGCTGCACACAATCTCGGATATGATGATACTAGATATCTATATAATTAGATCTATCATGAAACACAGGATTAATTGAGAGTTTAATGCAACTCTTATTATCACAATGAATCACTGTAGGATATAAATGAGAACCTGTTGTGCTGTACAAACAAACCTCCCCATTTCAAATTTTTATATTAATTTTTAAATAATAAATGGGTCCCCTTTTCTTTGAATAGTTATAGAATCAATAAAATGTTTTGAAAAAAAGAAAAGAAAAGAAATTTTTATGAAAGGATATATAAAAATTTCCTTAGCATCGCTTATCGTAGATGAAGAAATCCTTTTTGCACTCATGAAAATGTTTTAAGGAAATCCAATCTATCATAAAATAGAACAGAACCCCAACAAAAAATGATTTATTTAACGAAAAATAAAAAACATAAAGGCCTTTATCGCATTTCGCATATTCAAAGTATAGAAGATAAACAACTCAAATATGTTATCATTTAATCCCGATGTGATAAAGCAATCGCAAAAGCGCATATCGCATGAGCAAGAGTCCAAAAACTTTCCATTTTGAAAACTCCGATGCGATAAACCCGATCGCAATCACAAATTGGTGAAGTTATATTACATCCTTATGCACCCTTTTAAAGTTCCCGACGCGATAAGTTAAATTGCGATTGCTCATCGCTAAAAACACATGACTCATATCCAAAGACGTTCCTCTAAAAATCTGCGATGCGATATCATTATTACAAAAGTGCACTTCTCGTAAATGAAAACATAAAGTATTAAATATACACATGTTTTATCAAATCATTTATAAAAGAAATGTCGATGATTTGATATAATTTAAAAAAACACCATGCCCTCCATGCCAGCTCAGCAATAATCACAATCGCAGATATGAAATGAAAATACTTAAGCCTAACATTTGAGACTTTTGGTCTCCGATATACAATCATCGTTGATCGGGAAACTGAAAAGTTATGGTATTAATGCTATAAATGGATTGTTATGAATGTGCGATGAGACAATCCATAATGGCATTAAAATCTCACATTATATGAGGAAATCATTAAAAGATAATCATGGTTGAAATCCTTCGCAGATTTCATCTTCGATGGAATAATATTTCTTTAATATATCATCTTTATTATGATTAAATGCCATTATATCCTCTCCGATTTGTATTCATTCTTAAAATAAATTTTCCAACATTCTGCTCATTTGTTTCATTGTGCAGACCTAAGAAACAACTACGAGTCATGAAAATGTCTAAGAAATCCAGGAAAGCGAAGGTCCCCGTCGTTCCAAAAGAGCAACCGGCTAAATTGGTATTAGTAACTGATACTACTTGTCTAGGTCTCACCAAAAATTCATGGGAAGGAGTTTAAAATCTACTGGAGGTAGAAGATCCAACTGTAATATTAGAAGAAGAACCGACAACAGATTCAGATAAAAAATCAGAAAGCACTTTGAAGGAATTGGCGAGCTCCTATATTCACAAAATAGCATCTCGCACGAATGTGTTTCCATATAATGACTTGGTGAGATGGGTGATAGAAAGTATTAATATAATAGATTGAGCGTTCTTTACGTTAGACAGAAGGATGTTTAGGTCTTTCAAAGCAGAAGACATCAAGAAGATGTATAACCTACCAGAACCTTAGAAAATCTATAATAAAGCATTTTTTGAAGACTTCGCCAAAGAAAATGAAGTGGAGTCAGATCCTATCAAATATTGGAGGCATTTTCCATAAAAACACAAGCACGAATCTTCGAGTATGTACTCTATAGAATCCTTGGCATCTCCTTATTTCTATGCTGCAACTATGATGTGTAGATTGTTTGGAACCGTCAACTCGGAAAATTTTTCTATTGAGATGGTACCTTTAATTGAAGCCGTTGTTAACTCCTACATCATGGATTGGCCAACCATTTTATCTGATAAAATGGCTAGAAAAATTCTCGATTATAGGAGAAACAAGTATGTTACTACCCGAGTAATACCCCCATTTTACATGAGTGCTTATATTATTGACACCATATGCTTCAAATTTGAATTCCCTATCTTAGGCTGGAAGTGGACTCCTCAAAGCCCGACTCCTATCCACATTTATCACAAATATTTGTGGAAGGCCTATTACAAAGGCCATATATATAGAATTGGTCATGGGTTTATCTTGCCAGTTCACCAAGCTATATTCAACAAACCCACTCCAAGGTTATCCGAAAAGGCCAAAATTGAACTAACCTCAATCGGAAGCTGGTTTGGAGAGGAAAAATTCACATATATCCAGATATTCAGAAGCATCACTGATCCCCATGTTCTACCCTTGTACATTCTTGATAAATTGTTAGCCCAAGAAATAACCTATCAAATAACAGAGAAATGGATGTCTAGAAACCTAAAAAATTCAAAGAAGCTGATGTGACCTACATTTCCCCTCCGATGTGGATCTTTTTCTCTACATGATTTTAAACATGTAGAGAAAGAAGCCAAAAAAATAAAAGACCTCAGATTAGCATCCATCCCCAAAAGACAGTATGATCCAAAGAAAGTTGCCTATAACTTTACATCTATGGTACAGGTCGCTAAATTTGAACATGAAGATGTTGATTTTGACGATCTATTTGCCTAGGCTGAAGCATTTTCATAGGTTAAACATCTAGCAAATTTAAAATTTGGAGCAAGTGACATGGAAAATTTCCTACAGTTCAGGACCAAGAGACTACTGACAATACCTCTTAATCAGTTGAGAACTACTCCCCTGTTGGGATCCTGTGATTTGGCCGATTGGCAAATCAAATGACAAGGCAACATATAAACCAGTATTTAGAGCTCTAGGATCTAGCCCTCCTAGTCTCAGAGAGGTATCTCTTAATTGTTTGCAAAGATATGACTTGTTTTCTTCTAAAAGGTTGATTTTAGGCTAGTTATTAAGCATGAGTTTGCTTGATTGTTTGGTGGGACATGATGAACTAGGCAGCATAGATAGAAAAGGGAAATCTCTAAGTCATTGGGCAATGGAGTCCAATAGAAGTTTGTAACAAGTTTGTAGATGAATCAGGGGTATCAAAGGGAAAATCTAACTTGGTTATTGGATCTACAAAGTCTTTTAGGTGAAATGAAATGAACATTAAGGGTTTAGAATGAAAGGTGGAACTAAGGGCAATTAAGAATCATTAATTATATGTACTTCTCAACAAAGGGACTTAAAACATCATTTAAACATGAAGAAGTATTTTATAGATAGGGCTACCCATGAATTCTACAAATCACACTTCAGTAAATAACAATTTCAAGACAAACTTTCAAAATGAAATCTAGGAGTCGAGGAACACTCTATTTCATCAAAGATTTCACTTTCAAGGATATAAAAAAATTCAATATTCACAAATAACTACTAAAATAGAAGAGGGAACTCCTAGACATATTTGATAACAACTATAAAGACCTTCAAAAAAATTATTTAAGCAAGAACAAAGGGTATGATCAAAACAGACCTCTTTGGTAGACTATAAACAATGGTACTTTAAAGGGAGACTTCAAAAACAATTTTCAAGTGGCAGCAAGTAAGCAGGGAAAACCATAAATCATTCTTGAGACCAACTATTTGAACTATTCTTGAAATAAATAAGCTTAAGGGTTGAAAAAAAGTCAAACTACTCAATAAAACCTTCGACAGATGAAAACATAAAGACAATGAAGAGTAAACAGGTCTAAGGTGCTTCTAGGAGACATTTCTTTGCCTAAACTTTTTACTCTACTGCAAGTAAGAAATGATGAAAACATAATGGAAAACAGGAAAAACATTAACATATTAGAATACTTCACCAATAGCCAAGCTCAGAGATCCAATGACAGAGCTTTCTCCATCAAAAAATAGGTCCAAACATCCACAGGTTCCATAACATCAAATTTCTTTTAAATTTAGCAGAACTATGTATTACTTCAAAGAGTTATCAAATTCCCAACATATAATGAGTTCAAATGCAGTATTTATACTAAAAATGAGGAGGTGGAACCATCTAGGGTTTAAAATGTTATAAATGACATATTAAATGCACTCCTATCCTTAAAAACCATACAAGGCATAAGGTAGGAATGTCTCTCAACTACTTCTTTGTGTAATAAATCTGTCTTTACTTCCTGAGGTTGAAATAGTTGAAAAGCTTGACTTTGAGGCCTTTTTATGTCTTTAAATTAACTGTTCTGACAGTTTATAATATCTTCTTTAGTGTAATAACTGTCAATTTTCCCCTTGGGATAGAAAGCAGGCCACATGTGGCAGTTTGATTTATTAAGTGAATAATTACTTCCATTTGATGTTTTCGAGGCTATCTTTAAGCGTAATTTGCCTTTATTTCATCATTTAAACTGTATTTTAAGGCTTAATTTTGCTTTGTTTTTCCTTTTCAATTGATCATCGTTGTCCCTTTCCCTTTATTCACTGCTTTAAACCTTTGTTTATTTGCCTTTATCCTTTGTCCTTCAACCTTTATAATTATCCTTTGCTGACCTTTTAATACTTCTCAGACTTCTTTAAAACTTTTGTTCCTCTGTCTTTAACTGTCTTTTCTCCATTAATATGCCAATTAAACCTTTAAATCTTCTATCTTTAATTTCATTTTCTTCTTTAACTGTGTGCAGGGTTTCCTTTGGTGTGCCGAAGGGTTTTGTGTTTCAGCCAGTGGTTTATGAAGACACTGATTAAAACATTTGAATTAAAAACCCCATATTTCCTTTTTATTCGTCTTTCTGGCCCTTGGACCATCATTCAAAGGCTCTTTGCCACTGTAACTTGACTGTGGGCGGGCCTGCACATAAACCTGCCATTACAACCTGCAATAAACAAAAAATATTAATAAATCCTGCGCTATTTGGGGAAAAACTTCTTTTCAAAGGTTGGCGGAGGGCGGGAGGAGCAGTAAGGAGGGGAAACAACATGCAGGAGGAGGTTCCATGGAGGAAACCTGTGAAAACAAGGTTTAAATGTGAATTTGGGCATGAAATATGGCTTGGTGGTTTTGCAAAAACTGTCGGCGGTTTTCGCGCAGCATCTAGGCAGTAAGCGGTTTACGGCCGACTGAACGCGATATCGTCCGTTGGGCGACGTGCATCCTCCCAATACTACCAATTTCATGTCCAAGTTGTGCATCGGGAGGTTTCGATGGTCAGAGTGCATTAGCTGTCTGATCTGCGGGGATGTAGATCGACGACGGAGAGGGAGCGCAATGATTTGAAGAGTTGCACAGTGGACGAGGCGATGGGGCCATGGTGACGTCACCTTTTGTTGCGTAGCGGGTTTGGTTGATCGACAGGGTTGTTTGATCAGGTTAAACGAGAACCATTGGATGAGATGAATCAATGGTAGGGATGTGTTTATGGGGATAAACGAAAAGGGACGGTCGGGCGATCGGAGGATGGGAGGGGAGGATGGTGGCCGTAAGATCAAGGCTTGAGGCCTTTGATCTACGGTTGAGATTTCTCCGGGATTTGACAAGCATGGAAGAGAAAAAATAAAGGAAAATGTGTTTTACAAGGGGCGCGATGGTAAATACAAAGTAAGGGAAGGGGGCTTAATGGAGCGGAGGGAGTGCAGTTCTGTGGAGGAGTAGGGTGTTGGAAATACTGAGAGGGGGGGGGTGAATCAATATTCCTTTCAATTAGAGCATTAGTTAATCTCCAATTATTATCGGTGTTTGTACAATTATAGAAGCAAATAAGAGGAACACAAATGCACACAGTTTTTAAGGTGGAAACCCACTCTGAGACAAAAACCACCTAATGTTTTTCTAATAATTCTTTAATATTCAACTCCTATTGAAAATAAAGCTCCAACTTCCTAGAATCTAGAAAAGCATTCTTCTCCAGCTCCCACTGGATGGACGCTCCAACGCCCGAGATTCTTCAGTAGTCAATTGAACGGATGCCCCAACACCCAATGAGCTACAACTCATCCTAGCACCACCCTACCACCCTATAGAAGAATAAAAGAAGAATGGACTCCCGTACCAGGGAAAATGGTCCACTTTACAATGATATAGAATGATGTAGAAGAAGAAGATATACTAGACCATAACCCCAAATTTGACACAACCATCTAATGATGATCCTAGACCTCCCAACACTACCTCTTCAACCCTTGGCAGATAGATACTAGTACAATCTGTACAATAATGTATTTACAATGACTAAGTACAATGATACCTTTACAATGATTGTATGCAGTGCTGCCCACTTGAAGACTTCATATGATGAAATTGTCACTGCTGTTATGAACCTTGGTTGTTTCTTTTGTCATGCTACCCTTTGCTGCACCTTGCTTTGCTTTGCTACCGTAGAAAGCCTGGTCCTTTGCAACCCTTGACAACACATGATCTAGATTTTTCTTTCCTTCTAGGAGCTTGATATTGAATTTGGTGTATCTCTGTTATTTCAGATCCTCAATATTTGATTTTTGGTCCTGTAGTATTCCTCTTAGTCTACTTTCCAATGCCACAGGTCTGACCCAATTTGGATTCTTCAAGGGAGAGTTATACCCAATCTCTCACAATGCCCTAATTATGGACTGTTTCAGCAGAGCGCAATTGTACGGCGTGCCACGTGTCACTCTTTCTTCATTTGGCTCTGAAATTGATAAAGAAAAAATTATAGACTGTGCACTATTCAACAATTTTTATGGAATTCCAATTCAATACTCAGAGAGAGAGTTATGACGAATTTACCAAGGTCACTTCTTTGAGATGATTTTCAGGAGCCTGAAAAAACCCTGATTTCCATAGATCATATCTCCAAAACTATTGCACACCTTGATCTGCAATTTTTACATCAGCTTCCTCAGGATTTCGATTTTTCCTCATAAAAATTTCAGCTTCTGAACCTTCGTAGAAAAATTTTTAGAGCGCAAATTCCACGATGACCTGTTTCAGATGGTGAAATCCCTTGCCTAAGGAGGAAATGAGGATCACAATTTATATAAATTCTTAGGTTGAGAAGGGCTTCAACAAGTGAACGTGGGAGGGATTTTAGGAGCTTAAAAAATATTGATTATAACTTTTCAATGACCCATGCCCCAACCCCATGGGGTTTTAGCCCACTAACTGGGGGTAAAAACTTCAAACATGAATATCTCTCAAACCGTGAAGAATTACATGGTGTGCCATATGCCAACGTTAACATCTTGACAAGTAGAAACCATCAAAAGAATTATTGACCCAGAATATATTAATTTGGTAGGTCAAAATTCCCATGCAATATTGGGTTAGCCCCTAGTGCTCCTTGGGTTGACATCAATGACAACCGCTGATCAACAATCTCCCCCTTTGGCATTGATGGAAACACAAGTACTCCTCCTGCGATCATGACACCTCTTCCTACAACATTCTCTCCCCCTTTGACATCAATGGCAAAGGGTAACTCCCCCTGAAACACAACCATCCTGTGGAACTGTACACACTTCCACTCCCCCTGACACACAACTGTCCTACAGACCTATAATCTAATGAGAACTTGGGAGAATCCCAAGCTTTTGACGAAGATATTCAAATGCTTCACGAGGTAAAGGTTTAGTGAAGATATCAACAATTTGTTCTTTTTTACAAACATATTCAAGTTTGATATTCTTTTCAGCGACTTGTTCTCTAACAAAATGATATTTGATCGGAATGTGTTTTGTTTTTGAATGCATGACATCATTCTTGGAGATGCTGATGGCACTAGTGTTGTCACATAATATGGGAATAGGCTCACTAAATTGTACTTGAAGATATTGCAAAGTTTGTTTCATCCAATGGACTTGAGTACAACATGATGCTACTGAAATTTATTCTGCTTCTGCTGTAGATAATGAGATTGAAGTTTTCTTTTTGCTCAACCATGATACGAGACAACCACCTAGATAGAATGCTGCTCCACTAGTACTCTTACGATCATCAACGCTTCCTGCCCAATATGCATCTGTAAAGGCTTGAATAATGAGATTGTTACCCTTGGGATACCACAAGCCATATTATTCTGTGCCCTTTAGATATCGAAGAATTATTTTGACGACAATAATATGTGATTCTTTTGGTGCTGCTTGGAATCTTGCTACTTATACAAGTGCTTGCATAACATCTGGCCGAGAGGCTGTTAGATATAGAAGACTACCAATCATAGATCTGTACAACCTCTGATCCCCATCCTTAGATGAGTCGTCTATGCTCAATTTGAAACCTGTTACCATCGGAGTAAGGATGGGTTTGCAATCTTCCATTTTGAATTTCTTGAGCATTACCTTGATGCACTTGGCTTGACATATAAATATTCCTTTCTCTTGATGAGATATTTGAAGCCCTAAGAAGTATGTTAGCTCACCAAGTAAAGACATCTCAAACTCACTTTGCATCTTTGTAGATAATTTCTTACTTAGTCGATCATCATTGCTACCAAATATTATATCATCCACATATACCTCAACGATTGTTAAATTATATTTATCTATTTGTACATTAAGATTGCTATCAACAGTACCTTTCTTGAACCCTTGTTGATGTAGATATCCATCAAGACGAGCATACCATGCTCTGGGAGCCTGCTTGAGACCATGTAGACCCTTCTTTAACTTGCATACATAGTCTTCTTTTTGTGATAGTAGAAAACCTTTAGTTTGTTCGATGTAAACTTCTTCTTCTAATTCTCCATTCAGAAATGCTGACTTAACATCCATTTGGTAGAATTTGATTTTTCTTGAACATGCATAGGCGAGAAACATTCAGATGGCTTCCATTCTGGCAACTGGTGCAAATTTTTCGTCGAAATCAATTCCTTCCACTTGTGCATAGCCTTTGCAAACCAATCTTGCTTTGTTTCTGGTAACATGCCCATCTTCATTCAATTTTTTCCTGAACACCCATTTAGTCCCAATGACATTTTTATCTTTTGGTCGTGGAACTAATTCCCAGGTGTTATTCTTCTCAATTTGATCCAATTCTTCATTCATAGTTGCTACCCAATGTTCATTTTGGCTAGCTTCCTCAAAACTACTAGGCTCAAAGGTTGCTAGAAAAGCAACGTGAGCTTGTTGTGATGAACGAAGCTGTCGACCTTCATTTATGTCACCAATGATTTGATTTGATGGATGGTTATTTTGAATCCACTCTTTTGTTCTCCTTGGAGGAGCTTCTTGTTGTTGTTCTAGTATATCTTGATGATCATTGTTTACTTCTTCCTCGTTGATAGTTGCTTCTTGTTCTACAATTTTATCTGTGTCTTTTTCAGCCTCTGTCTCAAGTTTCAAAGATTCTATATCCTCATCATTACTTGCTAGAACACCATCTTCATCAAATGTAACATTTATGCTCTCCACTATCTGTTTTCATCTTAGATTATAGCATTTATAGGCCTTTATTTTGCGTGAGTAACCAACAAAGATACCTTCATCAACACGTGATTCAAAATTACCCAAATTTTGATCTTCTCTTTTGATATAACATTTGCTTCCGAAGATTCTGAAATATTTTACATTAGATGGTTTTCCTTTCCATAATTCATATGGAGTCTTGTTGCAATTATTTCTGAGAAGACTTCGGTTGATAATGAAGACTGCCGTATCAATTTCTTGAACCCAGAATTTTTCATCCAATTTTGAGTCCTTCAACATTGTTCTACCCATTTCCTGTACAGTTCTATTCTTTCTTTCAACAACTCCATTTTGCTGAGGTGTTCGTGCTATTGAAAATTTCCTTTTTATTCCATTTTCGTCACAGTATTGCTGAAATAATTTGGAAGTGAATTCTCCACCATTATCTGATCTTAAACACTTTATTTTCAAATCAGTTTCATTTTCAACCAAATCCTTGTAGATCTTAAAGCACTCAAATGCTTCAGATTTTTTCTTTAGGAAACTAACGGCTGTCATCCTGGTATAGTCATCTATCATTAACATGAAATATAATTCTTCGTCTAAGCCTTTTGTTCTCACAGGACCACATAGATCAGTATGTATCAATTCCAATGGATGTGATGAAAAGTGTTCTTTTTTTTTAAATTGGACTTTTGTCTGCTTGCCATGCCGACATGCCTCACATAGTGTGTTGGAAGGTTTTGAGATTTTCGGCATTTCTCGTACTGCTTCCTTTTTGCTTATCCTAACAAGATTGTCAAAGTTTATGTGACCCATTCGTTTGTGCCATAACCAACTTTCATCTTCTTTAGCTAGTAGACATGCTTTAGTTGCTTCATCCAGAACATATATGTTGTTTGGAGCTCGACTTGCTATAGCCACAATTTTACCATACCTGCCTTTCCTGATTTCACATTTTGTGGAGTTGAATAGCATTGTGTGTCCTTGATCACACATTTTTCCAACACTGAGCAGATTGTGATTCATGTTTTCAACCAATAGAACATTCTTGGCTATAACATCTTTACTTCCGAGAGTGATGGTACCTGATCCTATAACATTTGAAGATCCATCATTTCCAAAGGATATGGTTCCATCCTTCTTCTCTTTCAGAGATACAAATTTCCTTCTATCTCCAGTCATATGCGTTGAGCAACCACTGTCAACATACCACACATCTTTCTTTTTTTGAGCCTTGAGAGCGAGAGCACAATTATCAATCTTCTTCTTCTTCCATGTTCGTTCATTCTGTGGCTTCGAAGATTCTTCTGGAGGATTTTCAAGTCTGCAGTCTCTGGCTATGTGTCCAAAGTTCTGACATTTGTAACATTCCATATTATTTCTTAAATGTTAAAATCTATTGATGTTTCGTTGAGCCCTGGGAGGTTCATATTTGAAGAATCTCTTGGAATTGTATTGGTTCCTAGGGTACGTGCGACATTCTACAGCTTTATGACCAAATTTTCCACATGAATAACAATAGCCATGAAAAATATGTTGGTACCTGGATGAAAATCTTCATCGAGGAATTGTCTTCCAAGGATGTGCTTGCGAATCTTGTCCAATGAAGTCTTCATGTATGTCAGATCTCATAGGTTCATTGTATTTTGTTGTAGAAGGTCCTGCTTCTTCTTCTTTGTAACCGAGGCCAGTTCTGTCATTGTAAGATCGTTGATTGTTGATGATTTCTTCCAATGCCCTTGAGCTGTTGGCATAGTTTTGGACAGTTTTTCCCTTCTTCACTTCCTTACACAACAAGACTAATTCGGCTTCTAATGCTTACCTTTCTTGGTTGCTTTCTTCCAACTTCTTTTGAAGTGACTCTTCAATACATTTGTGTTCTTCAACCTTGATTTTGAGACCTTGAAATTGTTCTTCAAGAGTGTTGGAATGGATCTTCTCAGCATTGAGCTCTTTTATAAGCTTGATTTCCTCCTCATAAAATTCTTCTATGGTCAACCCTTCTTCTTCATTGTTTGATACTTCTTGTTTATTGTGCTTGGCCATAAACAATACTTTCTCATTGGCTTCTTCTTTGTTGTCACTTTCTTCATCGGATGATGAGCTATCTCCTTTAGAGAGAAAGTTCCTTTTGGATCCTTTCTTTTTTCCTTACTTGTTGAATTTCTTAAAGCCTTTCTTTCCTTTTGAGTTGCCATCACTTTTGTTCAGACATTTTGCTACAAAATGCCCAACCTCACCACAACCGAAACATATCAATGGAAGTTTACCTTTGAATTTTCCCTTACCAGGTTTTAGTTTTCTCGTAAAGTAAGCATATTCTTCATCTGAAAGACCTTCTCCATCATCTCCATTTTCTTCACACTTGCAGGTGCATGTCATTTCAATTGAAGGTTGTTTGTCCTTATTGGTTTGCTTAGATGCAACGAATGCAGTTTCTAGATTTGAAGTACCCTTTTCTTCATCAAGTCTCATTTCATATGCTATGAGAACTCCATGTAATTCTTCCTTGTTGAGTTTGTCCAGATTTGCACTGTATTCTAAGACCAATACCTTTGGGTTGAATCTCCCTGGTAATGTTCTAAGAATCTTCTGTATAATAGTCTTCTCGTCAACTAGCTCTTCCAATCCTTCCAGAGTATTCGTTATTTCATCAACGTATTGGAAGTATGCATCAATGTTTCAATCTTCTTTCATTCTGATTTGCTTAAATTTTGCTCTATAGATTTGAAGCTTTGCTTATTTGACATTTGAGTCACCTGCATATATATTCGCAAGCTTGTCCCATACATTTTTGGCAGTTTTACAACCCAACACCTTATGATAACCAGTTTCAATAAGTCCATTTATAATAATATTCTTTGCTTTTGCATCATTTACCAAATTCTTCTTACCTTGTTCATCCGCGGTTGATGTAAATCCATTTTGAACAGTGTCCCATACTAGTACAATTTGTACAATACCTTTACAATGATTGTATGCAGTGCTGCCCACTTGAATACTTCATATGATGAACTTCTTGCTATTGTTATGCACCTTGGTTTGTGCTCTTGTCATGCTACCCTCTGCTGCACCTTTCTTTGCTTTGCTACTGTAGAAATTCTGGTCCTCTGCAACCCTTGACAACACATGATCTAGATTTTTCTTGCCTTCTAGGAGCTTGATATTGAATCTGGTGTATCTCTATTATTTCATATCCTCAATATCTGATTTTTAGTCCTGCAGTATTTCTCTGAGTCTTCTTTCCAATGCCACAGGTCTGACCCAATTTGGATTCTTCAAGGGAGAGTTATAACCAATCTCTCACAATGCCATAATTATGGACTGTTTCAGAAGAGCACACTTGTACGGGGTGCCACGTGTAATTTTTATTTATTTGGCTCTCAAATTGATAGAGAAAAAATTAAAAAATGTGCACTATCCACCACTTTTTACATAATTCCAATCTGATACTCAGAGAGAGAGTTATTACGAATTTACCAAGGTCACTTCTTTGAGATGAATTTCAGGAGCCTGCAAAAACCTTGACTTCCACAGATAATTTCTCCAAAAATATTGCGCACCTTGATTTGAAATTTTTACAGAAGCTTCCTCAAGATTTAAGATTTGCCTAATAAAAATTTCAGCTTCTGAACCTTCGTAGAAAAAACGTTAGAGCGCAAATTCCACGATGACCTGTTTCAGATGGCGAAATCCCTTGCCTAAGGAGGAAATTAGGATCACAATTTATATAAATGCTTAGGTTGAGAAGGGCTTCAACAAGTGAACGTGGGAGGGATTTTAGGAGCTTAAAAAATATTTATTATGACTTTTCAATGACCCATGCCCCAACCCCATGGGGTTTTAGCCCACTAACTGGGGGTACAAACTTCAAACATAAATATCTCTCAAACCATGAAGAATTACATGGCGTGCCATATATCAACAGAAACACCTCCACAAGTAGAAACCATAAAAATCATTATTGACCTAGAATATTTTAATTTGGTAGGTGAAAATTCCCATGTAATATTGGGTTAGCCCCTGGTGCTGCTTGGGTTGACATCAATGACAACCACTGATCAACATAGGGGACTGGGAGCGGAGAGATAAGGGGCTAAGGGTTTAGCTGGTGGTCGGGGGGTGAGGTTATATGAACAGCAGGGTAGAGGAATTTAAGCCCTCAAGGGCTTAAGGCCCAAATTTTGTAAAAAGAGCAGAAAAAAAGGTCTAAATGGGGTTTTTGGGACTTTTTCAAGGTTTCCGATAGACAAAAAGAGGGGTTTTAAAAAGGAAAAGGGGTCAAGGGCTAGCGCCTGGTCATGACCCTGGGTCTCATGAAGAAGAGGGAGCTGGGGCTCAAGCCCAAAGGGGCTTAAGGCCTATTTATAAAAATGGGTCGAAAAATAGGCTTAAAATAGGGTTTTTAGGCCTTTTTCAAGGTTTCCGATAGGTAAAAATAGGGATTTTTAAACCATAAAAAGGGATTTTTTACAGGTTTAAAGGGTTTTTGATGTTTTTTTTTAAAAGGGTTTTTTAGGGAAGATGGAGGATAATGAAGAGGGAAAAAATGAATTTTTGGCAGGGAAAAATGACTGTTTGGATAAGTGAAAATGAGTGAAAATGGACAGATATAGCCTGAAAACATCTTCTTTTTGAGATGGCAGGATAACTTGGAGGATTTAAGTGAAAAAATTCAGTGAATTGATAGGCTTAGGAAATGAAGGCTGTGAGATTTCTAGAGCTCATAATGTTTCTGCAATATTGTTTCTAGAAATCTGGGATTGTCAAATTTAGTCATCTTTGGATAAAGTCAAAATTATGGATGACTAACATCCCCTACTACAACAAGAAGGAAACAGTAAAGAAAAGAACACCGACATAGATCAGGAAGAGAAGAATACAGGAAATAAGGCTGATACTCAAACTGAACAGGAAAAGACAGGTAAAAAAGATGGCAATTCCTCCAACATCGATATACATATTCATTCAAATATATTGAAGGAATGGGAAAAATTTGATCGGAAAATCAAGGGCCAAAACGATTCCCAGAGTGTGTCTACAATGCCATCGCCCACAACACAATAGCCCATGGTAACCAGTGTTACAGTTGAAGGAGCAGTCAACAATACTAATACCCAATATGTTGAGATCATCCCAGAAAATCCTTCTGAGGAAATTGTATTAAAGGTTGAAGATATACCGTCCTTGGATGTCTTCTATAGTCCAAAGCATAGGGTTGCAATTAGAAAAGAAAGGAAGAAAAGGAAAATCGATGAGGGTTTATTTTCATCTCCCCAAGTCGAATTAATGAATGTTGTCTGGCAGGACTCTGAAGTTAATCCTTCAGAGGATTTAACTAAATTATCTCAATATTCAGGGGCTTATATAGCATCGACAATGGACAAAGCGTCTGGAGTCAGCCAATTAATAAAAGAAAAATATCAAAAAATAGCGTTGTTGGAAGAAAAGGCAATAGTGGATCATCAAAAAATAGCACAGCTAGAACATCAACTAATTTAAGAAAGACAATAGATCGAGCAGCTTAAAGAGCAGTTGAATCTTGAGAAACAAAAGCTTGACCAACAAGCTCTACACAAGCAACAACAACTATCTCAAGAGCTAAACAAATTGCAAGTAATGTTTCAATAGGAGAAGATGGCCAAAGAAGAATAGAGTGCTTTATTACAAGCACAGATACAAAAATTTAAGGATTATCCTGAACTTGATCAATTCAAAATGGAGGCTCTCGAATCAAGTAAAGAATTGTCATGACAGCTTGATATTTAATGTCATAAAATATCAATGGCTGATCCTCTATGTGTAATAGCTACATCGCTCATAGAAAAGGCAGTAAACACAAGGCTCGAATTCAAAGATGCCGATGAGAAAATTTCAAGGTTTCTCACATGGCAATACACAGACCAAGGCATAGCTACCAATCTTCCCAAGATCCAAGAATCACACAAAGAATTTTTTTTTGCAGAATGAGAAATGCAGTTAATTAAGGAAGAATGGGCTACCTCCAGGGCAAGAGCTGTAATGAAAAATTTAGTGGAATTTATCCATGACAATTTGTATACAGACAATTTAATTTCCAATTGCATCCCAGGGAAACTCCCAAAAGTCAAAGAAACAAAGAGAAACATTCCCCCCGCTTCATTGAGCGATTGTGCAGACCTGAGAAACAACTACGAGTTATGAAAATGTCCAAGAAATCCAGGAAAGCGAAGGTCCCCGTTGTTCCAAAAGAGAAACTGGCTAAATTGGTATTAGTAACTGATACTACTTGTCTGGGTCTCGGCAAAACTTCATGGGAAGGAGTTTACAATCTACCAGAGGTAGAAGATCCAATTGTAATTCAAGAAGAAGAACCGACAGTAGATTCAGATAAAAAATCAGAAAGCACTCTGAAGGAATTAGCGAGCTCCTATCTTCATAAAATAGCATCTCGCGCGAATGTGTTCCCATATAATGACTTGGTGAGATGGGTGATAAAAAGTATAAATATAACAGATAGGGCATTCTTCATGTCAGACAGAAGGATTTTCGGGTCTTTCAAAGCAGAAGACATCAAGAAGATGTATCACCTACAACACCCTCAGAAAATCTACAATAAAGCATTTTTGGAAGACTTCGCCAAAGAAAATGAAGTGGAGTCAGATCCTATCAAAGAATGGAGGCATTTTCCAGAAAAAAACAAGCACGAATATTTGGGTATGTACTCCGTAGAATCATTGGCGTCTCCTTAAAGTTATGTTGCAGCTATGATGTGTAGATTGTTTGGAGCCGTCAACTTAGAAAATTTTTCTATTGAGATGGTACCTTTAATTGAAGCCGTTGTTAACTCTTACATCATGGATTGGCTAACCATTTTATCTGATAAAATGGCAAGAAAAATCCTCGATTATAGGAGAAACAGGTATGTGACTACCCGGGTAATACCCCCATTTTACATGAGTGCTTATATTATTGACACCATATGCTTCAACTCTGAATTCTCTATCTTAGGCTGGAAGTGGACTCCTTAAAGCTCGACTCCTATCCAGATTTATCACAAATATCCGTGGAAGGCCTATTACAAAGACCATATATATAGAATTTTTCATGGGTTTATCTTGCCAATTCACCGAGCTATATTCAACAAACCCACTCCAAGGTTATCTAACAAAGCCAGCATTGACCTAACCTCAATTGGAAGCTGGTTTAGAGACGAAAAATTCACCTATACCTGGATATTCGAAAGCATCACTGATCTCCATGTTCTACCCTTGTACATTCCTGATAAATTTTTAGCCCAAGAAATAGCCTATCAAATAACAGAGAAAGGGATGTCTAGAAACCTAAAAAATTCAAAGAAGCAGATGTGACCTACATTTCCCCTCCGATGTGGATCTTTTTCTCTACATGATTTTAAACATGTAGAGAAAGAAGCCAAAAAAATAAAAAAGCTTAGATTAGCATCCATCCCCAAAAGATATTATGATCCAAATAAAGTTGCCTATAACTTTACATATATGGTATAGGTCGCTAAATTTGAACATGAAGATGTTGATTTTGACGATCTATTTGCCTCGACCGAAGTATTTTCACACGTTAAAAATCTAGCAAATTTAAAATTTGGAGCAAGTGACATGGAAAATTTCCTGTAGTTCCAGACCAAGAGACTACTAACAATACCTCTTAATCAGTTGATAACTACTTCCCCGTTGGGGTCCTATGATTTGGATGATTGGAAAATCAAATGACAAGGCAACATATAAACCAAGCTTTAGAGCTCTAGGACCTAGCTTTCCTAGTCTCAGAGAGGGATCTCTCAATTGTTTGCAAAGATATGACTTGTTTTCTTGTAAAAGGTTGATTTTAGGCTAGTTATTAAGCATGAGTATGTTTGATCGTTTGGTGGGACATGATGAACTAGGCAGCATAGATAGAAAAGGGAAATCTCTAAGTCATTGGGCAATGGAGTCCAATAGAAGTTTGTAACAAGTTTGTAGATGAATCAGGGGTATCAAAGGGAAAATCTAACTTGGTTATTGGATCTACAAAGTCTTTTAGGTGAAATGAAATGAACATTAAGGGTTTAGAATGAAAGGTGGAACTAAGGGCAATTAAGAATCATTAATTATATGTACTTCTCAACAAAGGGACTTAAAACATCATTTAAACATGAAGAAGTATTTTATAGATAGGGCTACCCATGAATTCTACAAATCACACTTCAGTAAATAACAATTTCAAGACAAACTTTCAAAATGAAATCTAGGAGTCGAGGAACACTCTATTTCATCAAAGATTTCACTTTCAAGGATATAAAAAAATTCAATATTCACAAATAACTACTAAAATAGAAGAGGGAACTCCTAGACATATTTGATAACAACTATAAAGACCTTCAAAAAAATTATTTAAGCAAGAACAAAGGGTATGATCAAAACAGACCTCTTTGGTAGACTATAAACAATGGTACTTTAAAGGGAGACTTCAAAAACAATTTTCAAGTGGCAGCAAGTAAGCAGGGAAAACCATAAATCATTCTTGAGACCAACTATTTGAACTATTCTTGAAATAAATAAGCTTAAGGGTTGAAAAAAAGTCAAACTACTCAATAAAACCTTCGACAGATGAAAACATAAAGACAATGAAGAGTAAACAGGTCTAAGGTGCTTCTAGGAGACATTTCTTTGCCTAAACTTTTTACTCTACTGCAAGTAAGAAATGATGAAAACATAATGGAAAACAGGAAAAACATTAACATATTAGAATACTTCACCAATAGCCAAGCTCAGAGATCCAATGACAGAGCTTTCTCCATCAAAAAATAGGTCCAAACATCCACAGGTTCCATAACATCAAATTTCTTTTAAATTTAGCAGAACTATGTATTACTTCAAAGAGTTATCAAATTCCCAACATATAATGAGTTCAAATGCAGTATTTATACTAAAAATGAGGAGGTGGAACCATCTAGGGTTTAAAATGTTATAAATGACATATTAAATGCACTCCTATCCTTAAAAACCATACAAGGCATAAGGTAGGAATGTCTCTCAACTACTTCTTTGTGTAATAAATCTGTCTTTACTTCCTGAGGTTGAAATAGTTGAAAAGCTTGACTTTGAGGCCTTTTTATGTCTTTAAATTAACTGTTCTGACAGTTTATAATATCTTCTTTAGTGTAATAACTGTCAATTTTCCCCTTGGGATAGAAAGCAGGCCACATGTGGCAGTTTGATTTATTAAGTGAATAATTACTTCCATTTGATGTTTTCGAGGCTATCTTTAAGCGTAATTTGCCTTTATTTCATCATTTAAACTGTATTTTAAGGCTTAATTTTGCTTTGTTTTTCCTTTTCAATTGATCATCGTTGTCCCTTTCCCTTTATTCACTGCTTTAAACCTTTGTTTATTTGCCTTTATCCTTTGTCCTTCAACCTTTATAATTATCCTTTGCTGACCTTTTAATACTTCTCAGACTTCTTTAAAACTTTTGTTCCTCTGTCTTTAACTGTCTTTTCTCCATTAATATGCCAATTAAACCTTTAAATCTTCTATCTTTAATTTCATTTTCTTCTTTAACTGTGTGCAGGGTTTCCTTTGGTGTGCCGAAGGGTTTTGTGTTTCAGCCAGTGGTTTATGAAGACACTGATTAAAACATTTGAATTAAAAACCCCATATTTCCTTTTTATTCGTCTTTCTGGCCCTTGGACCATCATTCAAAGGCTCTTTGCCACTGTAACTTGACTGTGGGCGGGCCTGCACATAAACCTGCCATTACAACCTGCAATAAACAAAAAATATTAATAAATCCTGCGCTATTTGGGGAAAAACTTCTTTTCAAAGGTTGGCGGAGGGCGGGAGGAGCAGTAAGGAGGGGAAACAACATGCAGGAGGAGGTTCCATGGAGGAAACCTGTGAAAACAAGGTTTAAATGTGAATTTGGGCATGAAATATGGCTTGGTGGTTTTGCAAAAACTGTCGGCGGTTTTCGCGCAGCATCTAGGCAGTAAGCGGTTTACGGCCGACTGAACGCGATATCGTCCGTTGGGCGACGTGCATCCTCCCAATACTACCAATTTCATGTCCAAGTTGTGCATCGGGAGGTTTCGATGGTCAGAGTGCATTAGCTGTCTGATCTGCGGGGATGTAGATCGACGACGGAGAGGGAGCGCAATGATTTGAAGAGTTGCACAGTGGACGAGGCGATGGGGCCATGGTGACGTCACCTTTTGTTGCGTAGCGGGTTTGGTTGATCGACAGGGTTGTTTGATCAGGTTAAACGAGAACCATTGGATGAGATGAATCAATGGTAGGGATGTGTTTATGGGGATAAACGAAAAGGGACGGTCGGGCGATCGGAGGATGGGAGGGGAGGATGGTGGCCGTAAGATCAAGGCTTGAGGCCTTTGATCTACGGTTGAGATTTCTCCGGGATTTGACAAGCATGGAAGAGAAAAAATAAAGGAAAATGTGTTTTACAAGGGGCGCGATGGTAAATACAAAGTAAGGGAAGGGGGCTTAGGTGCGGGGCTTCGTGGAGGAGTAGATTGTTTGAAATACCGAGGGGGGGGGGGGGGGGGGGGGGTGAATCAATATTCCTTTCAATTAGAGCATTATTTAATCTTCAATTATTATCAGTGTTTGTACAATGATAGCAGCAAACAAGAGGAACACAAATGCACACAGTTTCTAAGGTGGAAACCAACTCTGGGACAAAAACCACCTAATGCTTTTCTAATAATTTTTTAATATTAAACTCCAATTGAAAATAAAGCTCCAACTTCCTAGAATCTAGAAAAGCATTCTTCTCTAACTCCCACTGGTTGGACGCTCCAATGCCCGAGATTCTTCATTATTCAATTGAACGGATGCCCCAACACCCAATGATCTACAACTCATCCTAGCACCACCCTACCACCCTATAGAAGAATAAAAGAAGAATGGACTCCCGTACCAGGGAAAATGGTCCACTTTACAATGATATAGAATGATGTAGAAGAAGAAGATATACTAGACCATAACCCCAACTTTGACACAACCATCTAATGATGATCCTAGACCTCCCAACACTGCCTCTTCAACCCTTGGCAGATAGACACTAGTACAATTTGTATAATAATGTATTTACAATGACTAAGTACAATGATACCTTTACAATGATTGTATGCAGTGCTGCCCACTTGAAGACTTCATATGATGAAATTCTTGCTGCTGTTATGCACCTTGGTTGCTGCTCTTGTCATGCTACCCTTTGCTGCACCTTGCTTTGCTTTGTTTCCGTAGAAAGTCTGGTCCTTTGCAACCCTTGACAACACATGATCTAGCTTTTTCTTGCCTTCTAGGAGCTCGATATTGAATCTGGTGTATCTCTGTTATTTCAGATCCTCAATATTTGATTTTTGGTCCTGTAGTATTCGTCTGAGTCTTCTTTCCAATGCCATAGGTATGAACCAATTTGGATTCTTCAAGAGAGAGTTATACCCAATCTCTCACAATTCCCTAATTATGGACTGTTTCAACAGAGCGCACTTGTACGACGTGCCACGTCTCACTGTTTTTTCATTTAGCTCTGAAATTGATAGAGAAAAAATTATAGACTGTGCACTATCTTCCACCTTTTATGTAATTCCAATCCGATACTCAGAGAGAGAGTTATGACGAATTTACCAAGGTCACTTCTTTGAGATGAATTTCAGGAGCCTGCAAAAACCCTGACTTCCACAGATCATATCTCCAAACTATTGCACACTTTGATCCGCAATTTTTACATCAGCTTCCTCAGGATTTCGATTTTTCCTCATAAAAATTTCAGCTTCTGAACCTTCGTAGAAAAATTTTTAGAGCGCAAATTCCACGATGACCTGTTTCAGATGGTGAAATCCCTTGCCTAAGGAGGAAATGAGGATCACAATTTATATAAAGTCTTAGGTTGAGAAGGGCTTCAACAAGTGAACGTGGGAGGGATTTTAGGAGCTTAAAAAAAATATTAATTATGACTTTTCAATGACCCATGCCCCAACCCCATGGAGTTTTAGCCCACTAAATAGGGGTACAAACTTCAAAACATGAATATCTCTCAAACCGTGAAGAATTACATGGTGTGCCATATATCAACGGAAACATCTCGACAAGTAGAAACCATCAAAAGAATTATTGACCTTAATATATTAATTTGGTAGGTCAAAATTCCCATGCAATATTGGTTAGCCCCTAGTGCTCCTTGGGTTGACATCAATGACAACCGCTGATCAACAATCTCCCCCTTTGGCATTGATGGAAACACAAGTACTCCTCCTGCGATCATGACACCTCTTCCTACAACATTCTCTCCCCCTTTGACATCAATGGCAAAGGGTAACTCCCCCTGAAACACAACCATCCTGTGGAACTGTACACACTTCCACTCCCCCTGACACACAACTGTCCTACAGACCTATAATCTAATGAGAACTTGGGAGAATCCCAAGCTTTTGACGAAGATATTCAAATGCTTCACGAGGTAAAGGTTTAGTGAAGATATCAACAATTTGTTCTTTTTTACAAACATATTCAAGTTTGATATTCTTTTCAGCGACTTGTTCTCTAACAAAATGATATTTGATCGGAATGTGTTTTGTTTTTGAATGCATGACATCATTCTTGGAGATGCTGATGGCACTAGTGTTGTCACATAATATGGGAATAGGCTCACTAAATTGTACTTGAAGATATTGCAAAGTTTGTTTCATCCAATGGACTTGAGTACAACATGATGCTACTGAAATTTATTCTGCTTCTGCTGTAGATAATGAGATTGAAGTTTTCTTTTTGCTCAACCATGATACGAGACAACCACCTAGATAGAATGCTGCTCCACTAGTACTCTTACGATCATCAACGCTTCCTGCCCAATATGCATCTGTAAAGGCTTGAATAATGAGATTGTTACCCTTGGGATACCACAAGCCATATTATTCTGTGCCCTTTAGATATCGAAGAATTATTTTGACGACAATAATATGTGATTCTTTTGGTGCTGCTTGGAATCTTGCTACTTGTCCAACTGCTTGCATAACATCTGGCCGAGAGGCTATTACATATAGAAGACTACCAATCATAGATCTATACAACCTCTGATCCACATCCTTAGATGAGTTGTCTACACTCAATTTACAACCTGTTACCATCGGAGTAAGGACGGGTATGCAATCTTCCATTTTGAATTTCTTGAGCATTTCCTTGATGTACTTGGCTTGACATATAAATATTCCTTTCTCTTGCTGAGATATTTGAAGCCCTAAGAAGTATGTTAGCTCACCAAGTAAAGACATCTCAAACTCACTTTGCATCTTTGTAGAAAAGTTCTTACTTAGTCGATCATCATTGCTACCAAATATTATATCATCCACATATACCTCAACGATTGTTAAATTATATTTATCTATTTGTACATAAAGATTGCTATCAACAGTACCTTTCTTGAACCCTTGTTGATGTAGATATCCATCAAGACGAGCATACCATGCTCTGGGAGACTGCTTGAGACCATATAGAACCTTCTTTAACCTGCAGACATAGTCTTCTTTTTGTGATAGTAGAAAACCTTCAGGTTGTTCGATGTAAACTTCTTCTTCTAATTCTCCATTCAGAAATGCTGACTTAACATCCATTTGGTAGACTTTGATTTTTCTTGAACATGCATAGGCGAGAAACATTCAGATGGCTTCCATTCTGGCAACTGGTGCAAATTTTTCGTCGAAATCAATTCCTTCCACTTGTGCATAGCCTTTGCAAACCAATCTTGCTTTGTTTCTGGTAACCTGCCCATCTTCATTCAATTTTTTCCCGAACACCCATTTAGTCCTAATGAAATTTTTATATTTTGGTCATGGAACTAATTCCCAGGTGTTATTCTTCTCAATTTTATCCAATTCTTCATTCATAGCTGCTACCCAATGTTCATTCTAGCTGGCTTCCTCAAAACTACTAGGCTCAAAGGTTGCTAGAAAAGCAACGTGAGCTTGTTGTGATGAACGAAGCTTTCGACCTCAATTTATGTCACCAATGATTTGATTTTATGGATGGTTCTTTTGAATCCACTCTTTTGTTCTCCTTGGAGGAGCTTCTTGTTGTTGTTCTAGTATATCTTGATGATCATTGTTTACTTCTTCCTTGTTGATATTTGCTTCCTATTCTACAATTTTATCTGTGTCTTTTTCAGCCTCTATCTCAAGTTTCAAAGATTCTAGATCCTCATCATTACTCGCTAGAACACCATCTTCGTCAAATGTAACATTTATGCTCTCCACTATCTGTTTTCGTCTTAGATTATAGCATTTATAGGCCTTTATTTTGCGTGAGTAACCAACAAAGATACCTTCATCAACACGTGATTCAAACTTACCCAAATTTTGATCTTCTCTTTTGATATAACATTTTCTTCCGAAGATTCTGAAATATTTTACATTAGCTGGTTTTCCTTTCCATAATTCATATGGAGTCTTGTTGTAATTATTTCTGAGAAGACTTCGGTTGATAATGAAGACTGTCATATCAATTGCTTGAACCCAGAATTTTTCATCCAATTTTGAGTCCTTCAACATTGTTCTACCCATTTCCTGTACAGTTCTATTCTTTCTTTCAGCAACTCCATTTTGTTGAGGTGTTCGTGCTATTGAAAATTTCCTTTTTATTCCATTTTCGTCACAGTATTGCTGAAATAATTTGGAAGTGAATTCTCCACCATTATCTGATCTTAAACACTTTATTTTCAAATTAGTTTCATTTTCAACCAAATCCTTGTAGATCTTAAAGCACTCAAATGCTTCAGATTTTTTCTTTAGGAAACTGACGGCTGTCATCCTAGTATAGTCATCTATCATTAACATGAAATATAATTCTTCGTCTAAGCCTTTTGTTCTCACAGGACCACATAGATCAGTATGTATCAATTCCAATGGATGTGATGCAAAGTGTTATTTTGTTTTAAATTGGACTTTTGTCTGCTTTCCATGCCGACATGCCTCACATAGTGTGTTGGAAGGTTTTGAGATTTTCGGCATTTCTCGTACTGCTTCCTTTTTTCTTATCCTGACAAGATTGTCAAAGTTTATGTGACCCATTCGTTTGTGCCATAACCAACTTTCATCTTCTTTAGCTAGTAGACATGCTTTAGTTGCTTCATCCAGAACATATATGTTGTTTGGAGCTCGACTTGCTGTAGCCACAATTTTACCATACCTGCCTTTCCTGATTTCACATTTTGTGGAGTTGAATAGCATTGTGTGTCCTTGGTCACACATTTGTCCAACACTGAGCAGATTGTGATTCATGTTTTCGACCAATAGAACATTCTTGGCTATAACATCTTTGCTTCCGAGAGTGACGGTACCCGTTCCTATAACATTTGAAGATCCATCATTTCCAAAGGATATGGTTCCATCCTTCTTCTCTTTCAGAGATACAAATTTCCTTCTATCTCCAGTCATATGCGTTGAGCAACTGCTGTCAACATACCACACATATTTATTTTTTTGAGCCTTGAGAGCGAGAGCACAATTATCAGTCTTCTTCTTCTTCCATGTTCGTTCATTCTGTGGCTTCGAAGATTCTTCTGGAGGATTTTCAAGTCTACAGTCTCTGGCTATGTGTCCAAAGTTCTGACATTTGTAACATTCCATATTATTTCTTAAATTTTAAAATCTATTGATGTTTCGTTGAGCCCTGGGAGGTTCATATTTGAAGAATCTCTTGGAATTGTATTGGTTCATAGGGTACGTGCGACATTCTATAGCTTTATGACCAAATTTTCCACATGAATAACAATAGCCATGAAAAATATGTTGGTACCTAGATGAAAATCTTCGTCGAGGAATCGTCTTCCAAGGATGTGCTTGCGAATCTTGTCCAATGAAGTCTTAATGTATGTCAGATCTCATAGGTTCATTGTATTTTGTTGTAGAAGGTCCTCCTTCTTCTTCTTTGTAACCAAGGCCAGTTCTGTCGTTGTAAGATCATTGATTGTTGATGAGTTCTTCCAATTCCCTTGAGCTGTTGGCATAGTTTTGGACAATTTTTCCCTTCTTCACTTCCTTACGCAACGAGACTACTTCGGCTTCTAATGCTTCCCTTTCTTGGTTGCTTTCTTCCAACTTCTTTTGAAGTGACTCTTCAATACATTTGTGTTCTTCAACCTCAATTTTTAGACCTTGAAATTGTTCTTCAAGAGTATTGGAACAGATCTTCTCGGCATTGAGCTCTTTTATAAGCTTGATTGCCTCCTCATAAAATTCTTCTATGGTCAACCCTTCTTCTTCATTGTTTGATACTTCTTGTTTATTGTGCTTGGCCATAAACAATACTTTCTCATTGGCTTCTTCTTTGCTATCACTTTCTTCATCAGATGATGAGATATCTTCTTTAGAGAGAAAGTTCCTTTTGGATCCTTTCTTTTTGCCTTGCTTGTTGAATTTCTTAAAGCCTTTCTTTCCTTTTGAGTTGCCATCACTTTTGTTCGGACATTTTGCTACGAAATGCCCAACCTCACCACAACTGAAACATATCAATGGAATTTTACCTTTGAATTTTCCCTTACCAGGTTTTAGTTTTCTCGTAAAGTAAGCATATTCTTCATCTGAAAGACCTTCTCCATCATCTCCCTTTTCTTCACACTTGCAGGTGCATGTCATTTCAATTGAAGGTTATTTGTCCTTATTGGTTTGCTTAGATGCAATGAACACAGTTTCTAGAATTGAAGTACCCTTTTCTTCATCAAGTCTCATTTCATATGCTATGAGAACTCCATGTAATTCTTCCTTGCTGAGTTTGTCCAGATTTGCACTGTATTCTAAGACCGATACCTTTGGGTTGAATCTCCCTGGTAATGTTCTAAGAATCTTCTGTATAATAGTCTTCTCGTCAACTAGCTCTCCCAATCCTTCCAAAGTATTGGTTATTTCATCAACGTATTGGAAGTATGCAGCAATGTTGCAATCTTCTTTCATTCTGAGTTGCTCAAATTTTGCTCTATAGATTTGAAGCTTTGCTTCTTTGACATTTGAGTCACCTGCATATATATTCTCAAGCTTGTTCCATACATTTTTGGCGGTTTTACAACCCAACACCTTATGATAAGCAGATTCAATAAGTCCACTGATAATAATATTCTTTGCTTTTGCATCATTTACCAAATTCTTCTTACCTTGTTCATCCGTAGTTGATGTAAATCCATTTTGAACAGTATCCCATACTAGTACAATTTGTACAATACCTTTACAATGATTGTATGCAGTGCTGCCCACTTGAATACTTCATATGATGAACTTCTTGCTATTGTTATGCACCTTGGTTTGTGCTCTTGTCATGCTACCCTCTGCTGCACCTTTCTTTGCTTTGCTACTGTAGAAATTCTGGTCCTCTGCAACCCTTGACAACACATGATCTAGATTTTTCTTGCCTTCTAGGAGCTTGATATTGAATCTGGTGTATCTCTATTATTTCATATCCTCAATATCTGATTTTTAGTCCTGCAGTATTTCTCTGAGTCTTCTTTCCAATGCCACAGGTCTGACCCAATTTGGATTCTTCAAGGGAGAGTTATAACCAATCTCTCACAATGCCATAATTATGGACTGTTTCAGAAGAGCACACTTGTACGGGGTGCCACGTGTAATTTTTATTTATTTGGCTCTCAAATTGATAGAGAAAAAATTAAAAAATGTGCACTATCCACCACTTTTTACATAATTCCA
Source organism: Pinus albicaulis (assembly GCA_034641835.2). NCBI lineage: Eukaryota > Viridiplantae > Streptophyta > Pinopsida > Pinales > Pinaceae > Pinus > Pinus albicaulis. The sequence continues at coordinate 67,548,412 of CM076578.1, forward strand.
ATCTGATACTCAGAGAGAGAGTTATTACGAATTTACCAAGGTCACTTCTTTGAGATGAATTTCAGGAGCCTGCAAAAACCTTGACTTCCACAGATAATTTCTCCAAAAATATTGCGCACCTGACTTTAAATTTGCTTAAGCTTCCTCAAGATTTAAGATTTGCCTAATAAAAATTTTCAGCTTCAACCTCGTATTTAGAAAAACGTTAGAGCGAAATTCCAAGATGACCAAGCCGATGGCGAAACTCGCCTCCGAGGAGGAAATTAGGATCACAATTTATATAAATGCTTAGGTTGAGAAGGGGTTTCAACAGCTTCAACAAGAACGTGGGAGGGATTTTAGGAGCTTAAAAAATATTTATTATGACTTTTCAATGACCCATGCCCCAACCCCATGGGGTTTTAGCCCACTAACTGGGGGTACAAACTTCAAACATAAATATCTCTCAAACCATGAAGAATTACATGGCGTGCCATATATCAACAGAAACACCTCCACAAGTAGAAACCATAAAAATCATTATTGACCTAGAATATTTTAATTTGGTAGGTGAAAATTCCCATGTAATATTGGGTTAGCCCCTGGTGCTGCTTGGGTTGACATCAATGACAACCACTGATCAACATAGGGGACTGGGAGCGGAGAGATAAGGGGCTAAGGGTTTAGCTGGTGGTCGGGGGGTGAGGTTATATGAACAGCAGGGTAGAGGAATTTAAGCCCTCAAGGGCTTAAGGCCCAAATTTTGTAAAAAGAGCAGAAAAAAAGGTCTAAATGGGGTTTTTGGGACTTTTTCAAGGTTTCCGATAGACAAAAAGAGGGGTTTTAAAAAGGAAAAGGGGTCAAGGGCTAGCGCCTGGTCATGACCCTGGGTCTCATGAAGAAGAGGGAGCTGGGGCTCAAGCCCAAAGGGGCTTAAGGCCTATTTATAAAAATGGGTCGAAAAATAGGCTTAAAATAGGGTTTTTAGGCCTTTTTCAAGGTTTCCGATAGGTAAAAATAGGGATTTTTAAACCATAAAAAGGGATTTTTTACAGGTTTAAAGGGTTTTTGATGTTTTTTTTTAAAAGGGTTTTTTAGGGAAGATGGAGGATAATGAAGAGGGAAAAAATGAATTTTTGGCAGGGAAAAATGACTGTTTGGATAAGTGAAAATGAGTGAAAATGGACAGATATAGCCTGAAAACATCTTCTTTTTGAGATGGCAGGATAACTTGGAGGATTTAAGTGAAAAAATTCAGTGAATTGATAGGCTTAGGAAATGAAGGCTGTGAGATTTCTAGAGCTCATAATGTTTCTGCAATATTGTTTCTAGAAATCTGGGATTGTCAAATTTAGTCATCTTTGGATAAAGTCAAAATTATGGATGACTAACATCCCCTACTACAACAAGAAGGAAACAGTAAAGAAAAGAACACCGACATAGATCAGGAAGAGAAGAATACAGGAAATAAGGCTGATACTCAAACTGAACAGGAAAAGACAGGTAAAAAAGATGGCAATTCCTCCAACATCGATATACATATTCATTCAAATATATTGAAGGAATGGGAAAAATTTGATCGGAAAATCAAGGGCCAAAACGATTCCCAGAGTGTGTCTACAATGCCATCGCCCACAACACAATAGCCCATGGTAACCAGTGTTACAGTTGAAGGAGCAGTCAACAATACTAATACCCAATATGTTGAGATCATCCCAGAAAATCCTTCTGAGGAAATTGTATTAAAGGTTGAAGATATACCGTCCTTGGATGTCTTCTATAGTCCAAAGCATAGGGTTGCAATTAGAAAAGAAAGGAAGAAAAGGAAAATCGATGAGGGTTTATTTTCATCTCCCCAAGTCGAATTAATGAATGTTGTCTGGCAGGACTCTGAAGTTAATCCTTCAGAGGATTTAACTAAATTATCTCAATATTCAGGGGCTTATATAGCATCGACAATGGACAAAGCGTCTGGAGTCAGCCAATTAATAAAAGAAAAATATCAAAAAATAGCGTTGTTGGAAGAAAAGGCAATAGTGGATCATCAAAAAATAGCACAGCTAGAACATCAACTAATTTAAGAAAGACAATAGATCGAGCAGCTTAAAGAGCAGTTGAATCTTGAGAAACAAAAGCTTGACCAACAAGCTCTACACAAGCAACAACAACTATCTCAAGAGCTAAACAAATTGCAAGTAATGTTTCAATAGGAGAAGATGGCCAAAGAAGAATAGAGTGCTTTATTACAAGCACAGATACAAAAATTTAAGGATTATCCTGAACTTGATCAATTCAAAATGGAGGCTCTCGAATCAAGTAAAGAATTGTCATGACAGCTTGATATTTAATGTCATAAAATATCAATGGCTGATCCTCTATGTGTAATAGCTACATCGCTCATAGAAAAGGCAGTAAACACAAGGCTCGAATTCAAAGATGCCGATGAGAAAATTTCAAGGTTTCTCACATGGCAATACACAGACCAAGGCATAGCTACCAATCTTCCCAAGATCCAAGAATCACACAAAGAATTTTTTTTTGCAGAATGAGAAATGCAGTTAATTAAGGAAGAATGGGCTACCTCCAGGGCAAGAGCTGTAATGAAAAATTTAGTGGAATTTATCCATGACAATTTGTATACAGACAATTTAATTTCCAATTGCATCCCAGGGAAACTCCCAAAAGTCAAAGAATTAGAGAAACAGTGGAAGTAGGATTTAGCCAGCAAAGACCAACATATCAGCGCAATGCAAGGACTCACATGGGACGCATTATGGTTCTATTTGGTTAAACCACACAGTTAGCAGATGACTACAAAATGCCTCTCCCATGCCATCAGTTATATGATTCCAGAACTTTCGGATGCCACATATACTAGCCAGCTACATTCCCGATTGAGTCATCCTCCCGAAGTAAAAGAAATGTTATCAATCTGCCAGCTGCGCATACCAGATGTGAAAGAGATACAATGAACCTGTTCTTATGGAGATCACAATTCTATTTTTATGAAATCAGATCTTCGATTTTCATGTTTTGACAGTTCTAACAGCATTCAAGCGATGTTTTAGATAGTTTGTTTTAGTTTTATTATTATTTAAACCCCTTTCATGTATTTAGAAAGGGGTTCTCAATTTGTATTAATTTTTGACTTGGGAAGTTACACTTCTGTACTTCCGAATATATTATTTTTATTAATGGTGGATCACGATTCTGCAATTTTATGAGGAAATTGTTTTCAAGAATTTGCATTTTGTTTTTCCTGGAAGCTGTTTTAAGTAAGAAAGCGGGATTAGAGTGTTATTTGCATAAGGAGGTTACAAATGTATCTGGTATTTCTATCATAATCATGTTTTTTAATTTTCCTTATGCAATTAAACATTCTTTTTGAAAATTTCTATTGTTTACATATGTATGCCCGTGAAACAATCCTTTGTTATATCATTTCTGAAAACTTAGAATTGTCATATTTTAAAATATATGTGAGCGATATATATATATATATATGAATGAGATATGTTATCATCATTACTTTGTTTAATTTCTTAAACAAATTAATTATTATATGTGAATGCATATTTCTTTTGGATGAATAAGCCATCTATATGATTATTCATCTAATTGGAACAAATCCAGAATCACATTTATCAGAGGATACGCGGGTTAAAGTAGAAGTTATTTGTATTTATTAAGTTATAAATTAGATCAATCATCATTTCCATTATCCATTATACAAACAACCAATCATCAATCCATATGTTATTGGGAAATTGGTCCCATATTATCCAGTCAGAGCCACCATCCCAAACGGAAAAGGAGTTGTACTAAGGTCCAGACTTGGTGGTTTTCCCCAATGTTGAAGCTAGGATTTTAGGGGCTTCAACAGAACCGAACAAACTGACTAGGATCTTCCTCATCCAGATAGCCTCACATGCAGCTTGACTTGCTGCCATGTATTCTTCCACTGAAATTAGTGCCATGGATCTTTGTTTCCTGTTGTACCAAGAAATAACTGTAGATACGATACTGAAAACCCCTCCTTATCTGCTCTTTATGTCCATTGTGTTTCCTGCCCAATCTACATCTGTGAAGCCATGAAAATTCACCTCATCTATCTGTCTATACCATAAGCCATACTCAGATGTGCCCTTGAGATATCTCAAGACATGCTTTCCTGCCTTCCAAAAGAGCTTGGTAGGCTTAACCATCACTTGACTAAGCTGGTTCATTGCATAGCATATGTTCGGTCTTGTATTAACTAAATACGTGAGCGAACCCATCAACTGTCAATAGAAAGTAGCATCCACTACCTCTGCTGATGTAGCATCCTCTTTCCTCCAGTTTCTTGGAAGAGGAGTATCCATGGGCTTGCAATCCTCCATGTGAAACTTACCAAGTATCTCTCGAGCATACTTTCCTTGAGACAGAAATAGTTCACCTTCTCACTGCCATATTTCCAATCTAAGGAAATAACGAAGGAGGCCCAAATCCTTCATCTCAAAATCCTTTGCAAGATCCTCCTTGCATGAGTGTATCAGCTGCTCATCACTCGTTAGTATTAAGTCATCAACATAAATATAAATGATTAAAATCTTACCCTCCACAACAATTTGGTATAGGTTTTCATCCACCTCACTCGTGGTGAAGCCAAGTCTAGTGAAATAGCTGTCAATCCATGTGTACCAAGCACGGGGTGCTTGCTTCAGCCCATACATCGCTCTTTTGAGTCTGCACACATGCGACTAGCTGCTGAAGATCTCAAATCCTTTAGGCTGCTCAATGTACACTTCTTCCTCAATGATCCCATTAAGGAACACATTATTCACATCCATTTTATTAATTTTCCAACCCATCTGCGCTGAAAGAGCAAGGATGGTCCTTATGGAAGAATACAGTGCGATAGGTGCAAAGTTTTCTTCATAATCAATCCCCTCGATTTGTGAGAAGCCCCAGGAAACAAATCTTGCCTTGTACTTCTCGATGCACCCATCAACAACTTTCTTTACCTTGTAGATCCATCTTGAACCTACCACTGATTTACCAACCAGCCTTGGAACAATCTCCCAAGCATTGTTTCTGACAATGGAGTCATACTCCTCCACCATGGCATCTACCATGTGGGCTCCTGCACTACTTCCTCAAAGGAAGATGGCTATATCATGATACACTTGCACATGAGAGCCATGTATCCAGCGAATTGGTCAGGTGAATGTATCTGTCTGCATTGTGAAGTGGGGACTCCTACATTCTGTGTCGCATCAAGCTTCAACCTCTCAGCTTGTGTGGTACGCCTTCTGCCAGTTATGATGTTTGGCTCTACGTGAGTGGACTCCTCCACTCCATGATCCTCCTCCTGTGGCCGATCCACATCTTGAGGCTCATCTTTGGGAACCAGAAGTTCCTTCTCTACATGCAAGTGTAGCTCCCTCTCAAGTGACAACTTCATGGCTTTCTCCTCATTTAATTTTATATCTCGTCGCACCAAAGTCATCCGATTGTTTGGAAAATACATATGATAATTATGGGGTGTTTATGTGTACCCCACAAATATCCAAACTTCTGTAGTCAGATCCAATTTCTTCCTGGCATCCTTGGTCACATGAGTGTAAATAGATGAGCCAAAAATATTTAAATGAGAAATATCTGGCTTCTTACCAGTAAAAGCTTCTTCATGTGTACTCATGCCAAGTACTCTATGAGGACAACAGTTTTGCACATAAACCACAGTGTTGTATGCTTCCGCCCATAAGTGCATTGGTAGGCCCTAGTCATGCAACATAGCTCGTGCAACACCCACGATCGTTTTATTCTTCCTCTTCGCAACCCCATTCTACTATGGGTTATGAGGCGCTATGAGTTCTCTTCGAATTCCTTCTTTGCTACAGAAGTCATTGAATTCGTTAGAGATATATTCGCCACCATTATCGCTCTGCAGAGCCTTCACTTACTTCCCTGACTCCTACTCTGCCAATGCTTTAAAATCACAGAACTTTGATAATGTTTGATCCTTCTTCTGCATGAAGTAGATCCAAAATATACGAGAATTGTCATCAAAGAATATAACACAATACCTGTGTTTTGTTTTTGAAGCAACCAATAATGGTCCACACATGTCTGTGTGAATTATCTCTAGGATCACTGAGGCACGGTTCTCCTTTTCATGAAAGGTGGTCTTCACAAACTTACCCATAGTACATCCCTTGCACTGATCTAACTGTGCAAGAGTACCCTTTGGATGTCCAGTAGAAATCTATTGCAAAATCTTCAAGGCGCCATGGTGAAGATGGCCATATCTTCTGTTCCATAACTCGCCCTCTTCCCGGCGCATCACTTCTTCTGATTTTCCTATCATTGCAGCGCAGCCATCTACCTCTAGCTTTTAGAGATTCTTAACTCGAATCCCTATCCTCTTGGTTGAACCCATTGTTTTATGCCACAGGAACGATTTTCCCTCGCTAAAAACAACGTCATAACCTCTGTCCTCCAACATTGCGACCAAGACCAAGTTCTTTTTTAGACCTGGAACATGCATAACATCTTTCAATAGAAATGGTTTACCTGACTCCCTATCAAAGTTAATGGTTCCAATACTGGTCGCACTATATCTACCATCATCACCCATCTCTATATGCATTTGGAGATATTTCTCCTCCAAGTCACTAAAAACCTCCTTGTCTCCTGTCATGTGGAAGGAAGCACCACTATCAAGATACCACACCGATCCCATTTCACTTGAAACCAAGCATGAGATAAAGGAGAAATCAATTTCAAATTGTGAGGCAAGGGCCTCATCAGCTGCAACTCCAACAACCTTCTTGTTCTTCTTTTTCTGTGGGCAGTTAGTGGTGAGATGCCCATGTTCGTGACAGTGAAAACACTTCACCTTGGACAAATCCAGCTTCTTGCCTTTAGCCTCATATTTTGGATGGGATTTATTCCCCTTCCCTTTCCTTGCTTTGGCAGCCAAATCACAATTCTCTTCATCATCATTCTTTGATGAAGAGCCATCCCTGGTACTTCGCCTGATCTCCTCCTACACTAGATCCGACCAAAGTCGCTCCCAATCCGGCAGTTTCTCCCGTCCATTGACAGAGTCTTGATAACTATGCCAAATCTTTGGAAGCCCAAGGAGAGTTAAGATCACCAAGTCATCACCTGCAACTGTGATTCCCACACTCCCCAACTCATCCCTACATTGGACAAACTCCATGAGATATTTTAGAATACTGTACCCTTCTCCATTTTGATTTTTTCTGAGCTTATATTTCAGCGCCAACTTCCTATGGTCACTGCTACTTTAGAAAATATCTTTCAAATCCTTCCACATTACAAATGGAGTGGCTTTCCTATGAAGGCTTGACATAATATGGTCTTTCACACCTTCCAACAAAATTCTTCTTGTCTTCGCAACTTTCGTTTTCTAGGCATCAAGTAATGCGACATCTGTCAAAGTGGGCTTAGGAACATCGCTATCGATGAACTCCTTCAGACCATTATCTTCAAGCACCGCCTCTGTCCTGTCCTCCTAGGCTATGTAGTTAGAGCTGTCCTTGAGTGCATACTCCAACTGCAACCCATTGAAAACCATTTCAATCTATACTCAACTGTCGCACCAAGAAATTCTTGTAGCGAATTCAAATTGTCCACAAGCACAAAACTTAGCACCACTTCAATATTGCAATCTCCTGTGACCAACACTGCTCTGATACCATGTATAAATTATACAATATGCATGTATATTACTAGACTCTCCTGATCTAACAAATTAATCTTATGTTAAATACAAAATCCTTCCACTTAATTCTTTGTGGAAATTAAATCGCTAATTGCAAAACACATATGAATCAAATTAATCGCACATAACAAGAATATTTTACCGAGAAATATTAAAGCTAAAAACCCCAACTATCATATATTTTGTATATCAATGGAACATGTAACAATATCATACAAATCTCATAGCTTAGAGCTCTCAGTACAATCAACAATCTTCACACACTGTCATGTAGAAATTTGCATATCTATGCACCAATTTCTTGCTTCCTGACAACCTGCCTCCACTGCGCAATCCTTGCTGAAGAAGATCCCTGAATGAATTCGATCTTACCTTGCCTTGACTATGCAATCTTCATTGGAATCTCCAATGTTAGTGTAGATGCATTGAATGCATCACTATAGTCACAACTGATAGTCCATCTCACCCTTTCACCTATCTCTCCACTGGGTCTCCACTGGATATGACATGCAAGTAGTTAACTGTTGTATTTGTTTAGTTGCAAGTGAGTCTCTAGTTGTGAATTAATTAAATAATTAATTCATTGAACTCTCACTAGTGTATCTTTAGTTACAACTAGATACAACTAGCACAACTGAGTTTAACTCACTTAACTGAGTTAAACTAAATAACAACTCACATAGCTACTCTTCCAACTCTGTCACAACTTGCCACTATTAGTTATAACTGAGTCCTCCATGCATGAGTCACCAACCTCCCTAGGAATTTCATAATTCCTTCAGCCCACTAATGTGCCACACCTGTTCACTAAAATAAAGTGCTCCAAGAGAATAAGTTGATATTTAGGGTCTGATTATTATTAAGGGATAATAATAATCAACATGCATCTATTTTTAGATTAGTGATCTATAAATAGAGTTCGCCCAATATTATAAAAATAGAAATTCATCCAAATGTAGAATTTTCTCAACCATCTAGAATCAACATCCTGCTGACTTTAGAATATGCTCACCATTCTAAAAATAGACATACACCTAAAAATAGCCTGCGTGCCCCACTTAGTGAAGGTGCTTAATTTTCACTAAGCTCATCATCTTGTTGAATCTCAACAACTAAAGAATAATCTCTCATGTATTAAATGTACTCCCTAATTCAATTGGGATGCACCTCAAACTTTGGATATATGGCTTCTTTTGAAAGGAAACTTCCCGGAGGTCTCTGACAGGTTTAATTTAGCCTTAAGGATCCTTGTTGCTAATCTAAGCTTGGATTTTTTGCAACCTCATTAAGGTGAGGATTAGCTAATTGATTGGGGTGATGGTTCCTTGCAATAAATTTTCTATAGGAGGGAGATTTGTCACCTCTTACAACACCAACTATGGTAGCAGGAATTGCAGAGACAGTGTAAGCGATGGGGAAGGTGGTGCAAAAGGTAGGATAGGAGAATTACAACATTTAATTTGTAAGTAAAGAATTATCTAGATTCCCCTTCTTTATATTTTTATTTTATCCTTATCTCTTTCCATTTTGGTTTCCATCTAAGTCACAACTATGAAATAATTTCACTCACTCATCTTCCTTATTTTTGTATGAAAAAATTCCCTATAATTTTTAGTTCAATGGGAGCCCTATCATAGCTCAGAAGAGAAAACACTTGCAAATCCATTTAGGTAATCTCATAAGAATTTTGTAGAGGCTTGCATGCCCCACGACTACAATATTTTAAACTGGTCATATTTGGGATTTATTTATGAAAAGTTCCACATTGAACTATTTAAAGACTAATTGTTTTTATGGCCTTACCTTGATATTTGTTGAATTAAACCTTCAATACATGAGGTTTTTCCAACTCATTTTTATTTCTCTCTCTCTCTCTCTCTCTCTCCATATATATATATGGAGAGAGAGAGAGAGGGAGAGAGGTGTTTCTTTGTTCTTTGTTAGACTTCATCTTCTTTTTGTTTATCTTATTCTTGTAAATCGTGGTTGTTTTATTTGCTGGATTATATATTAGAGGCAATTTAGTTTTCTCACATACACATGCACATATATATCTCATGGCTACATATCATGAGTGGATTGAAAACTACTTAGTCCATTATCAAGTAGGAATAAATGCTCTAAATATTACATGTAAGTGTAGCACTAGTGTATGCCAATTTGAGCTTACAAGATTATATGAGATTCTTATTGCCTAACATTTCCCTTGCTACATTTGAAAAAATCAAGTTGAGAGTACTATTCACATATATGAGAACCATATCTCTTAAAAAGGAGCATGATCATCGATTTTCTCTAAAGTTTCCCCTTAGCATTAGCTCCCTCTTCTTGGTCAAAAAATAAGAGCAACAATTTGCAATTGGAGTAAATGTCACAGTTCCCTCTAATGGATTCAACAATGCCCGCCACTAATATATTGGTGTCTTTACGGTCACTAAGCACGTAAAAAGGGGATTCAAATTTCAAAATTGAGCCAAAGGTCAAATAAGTCATCATGAACAAATTCATGGATTACAGAGTTAAGGAAAATAGAGACTCGAAAGGTTAGGTTCATACTACCAATTTTATAAACCATGAATTTTATATGGTGAGAAATTTATAAATTTGTAGTTTGATTTCTATCAATTGATGTGTGCGACTAAATATATGCTAGATTAAAACGTAATTGAGACCAAAGTTGCAAGGGCTACAAGATTCCATTTTCACGAAGGTAATTAAGGTCCATGCCTTTGGTAGCACAATATACGTGTTGGCAATATGATGCAGAGTGTTGTCTTTGATGGCAACCCACTTGATGAAGATGATGGAAACCTTCTTGAGAAAGTTCTTCATGACTTGCTGAGCTTGTTAAATGATGTAAATCTGATGATGGAAGGAATGTCAGTATGTGCCAGAACATGATGAAAAGAGTATGTCTCAAGGCATACACGGATATGTCTAGACAAAGTAGCGTATGCATGCGAGAAATAACGTACCAAGTCGTGTATGGGAAAAAGCGCTCTAAATTTATAAAACCAGGGGTAAATACCATGGTATTGACCCATTGTATTGAATGATGGTTCGCCTATGTGATCCCGTCTAGGAATACCATTGGAAGTTATGTGGTTTGACTCATGGTATTGATGAAGGGTAACCCTATATAAGGAGAAGAAAATCATTGTGAAAAGAGTGTGCATGTGTCTGGGCTTTGAGGAATACTTCTCTCTGAAGTATATCTGTTTGGTTGAACCCTGTTCCTAATTGATATATCTAAATCTATAATTCACCTATGAACATGATGAAGGCTCAAGATCTCTAGACCTAGAAATGGTGAATGTCAAGGATGATCTGAAAAGAAGTGAAGAAGACCTGGCGCAATCCTGTTGAAGAGATTGAAGAAATCTGGGTAAGTTTATAGATCTGGTCTGCACTGAAAATTTTATCTTTTATAGATCTATACGCAGGTTCGTTTCATGAAAAGCGCGTGTATACATGAGTCTGTGGAAAGAAAAGCGCATATGCGCAGTTAGGGTTTTTCCCTGAAAAATGTACTGAAGTATACGCAGGTTCGTCTTCTGGAAAGCACGTATATATGTGGGTCTGATTAAATAAAAGCGCGTATGATTTCTGATCTAATGGTTGCTGAAGGTTGAATGTGTTTCTGCATATCTATTCTGAAGTCTGGGTTATATATGATATTCTGGTTACAGTGGTCTCACTGTTCTGTTTGAAGCAATGAGCAAGGTATGATTGTTGATAAGTGAAGGGTTGTGTTGAAGCTGTTTGATCCAGTTTGAAAATTGATGAAACATGGTCTGCAGTGGTGCTGAGGGTCGAAGCCTTCAAATAAAGGGGTTAGAAGCTCCCTCTCCCAGGTCAAACGAGTTCGGGTCGTAGCCCCTTCCGTGAGAGTAATGTAAACAAGAGAAGGTTATAGCCTTCGTGCAGGGTGCCTGTCAGTTTGAGTCTCGCACCAAGACATGATTGTAAGAAGTTTTCTTAATAATAAATTTTGAAGGCTGAAGCAACGACTGCGGTGGTTTTCTCCCGAATTGGGTTTCCACCTAAAAATCCCGCTGTCTGGGTGTGTGCATGCTGCCATGTTGGATACCTGCTCGTCCGCACCTCGCTATCAAGCTTCGAAATATCTGATGAATGAATAATGCAATGATCTGAGTTAAGATTCAAACACATAATTAGATCTCTGGACATACACGAGTTCTATAAAGGATATCCGCGTATATACGTTAGTTGCCTTCAGTAAAGTAGCGTATGGGTTTTTAGAAAGGAAAAAGTAAAAGTTTGATTGTATACACTAAATACTGATTCACCCCACCCCCTCTCAGTCTTTTTCCAACAATTGGAATCAGAGCAGGTCCTTCTGAAAAAGTTTAGCCGCTAGAAGGAAGATCAAGCAAGATGAGCAATCAAGATGGAACAACATCTATCAAGCCCCCGCTCTTCAACGGAAGCAATTTAATCTTTTGGAAAATGAGGATGAGATCCTATCTTTAGTCTATGGGAGCAGATGTATGGGCCATTGTTGAACAAGGATATCAATATCCAGCCGCAACACCAACAGATCCAACCGAAAGGAAGAATTATGAATCAAATGTAAAAGTGGTCAATGCTATAACAGGAAGTCTAACTGAATCTGAATTTGTCAAAGTCATGCAGCTAAATATAGCAAAGGAAATATGGGACAAAATCATTCTAAGTTATGAAGGAGATGCAAAGGTAAAAAGTGCAAAACTCCAAACTCTCAGAATTGAATATGAAAATTTAAAGATGCATAGTGATGAGAGTATTGCCAGTTTCTTTTTACGTCTTGATGATTTTGTAAATCGTATGAAAAATCTGGGAGAAACAATAACCGAAACTACTTTGGTTGAGAAAATTTTGAGATCGCTAACGGCAAAATTTGAGTCAAAAGTCTTTGCTCTTGAAGAAAAACAGGATCTTCAAAATCTTACTATGGTGCAACTTCATGGCATACTGACTGGATATGAAATGAGAAGAGGAGGACCATCTGAAGTCAAAGAAGTTGTTTTTAGAGCTTCTACAAAAGGGAAAGAAGTACAAGAAGCAGAAAGATCAGGATATATTTCGGAAGAAGATGAGGCAAATTTTGTAAAGAAACTTCAACTTGGTACAGGACGGTTTAGAGGTAAGCTTCCTTTCAAATGTTTTAATTGTGGAAGAGTTGGTCATTATGCTGCTAAGTGTCCTTACAAAGAAACACCTGCAAAAGGAAAGGAAGTAGCCGGAAATAAGAACCGGTCTATAAATAGAAGAACTTACTATACTCACGATGACAGTGATGGAGTATCTGATAGTGAGGAAGAATGTGAACAAGATCTTAGACTTCTCATGGAATTTGAATCTAAAGAAGAAAATGATACTTTCGTGGATTCTCTAGAGGACAATGATTTTCTTGAAGAGAAAAACCAACTCAAAAGATGCTTAGAAGAATATAAAATTCTCTTAGAAGAAAGAAAAATAACCATCGAGACTCTGGAAAAGCAGGTTGAAGAAGCAAAGAAACACAATGAGAAATTAGAATGTGAAGTGGTAAGTGTAAGAAAAGAATTTGAGAAAGTAAAGACTCTGAATTTTAGATTTTCTAAAGGATATGAAACCTTAGATGAGATTATCAAGGTTCAACGTTCTCCTCTTATAAAGACAGGTCTTGGATACACTGGAGAGTCCTCTCAAGCTTTAGCACCAAATTATCTAAAAGCAGCTACAACTGGTTTACAAAATTCTGCCACTCAGCCAGGGAATAAATAATCTTTACAGGTAAAGCACGATCATCCTAATGTAAGGAACACTAACAGGAATATCTTTTAAAAAGGCACCAATCAACAGGTAAATTCAAATAGAAGATTTCATGATCGTAGAAATTTCTTCTTCAATGGACAATGTTTCTCATGTCACAATTTTGGTCATAAAGTTGCTCAATGTGTTGCATATAAAACCATCATGACAAGAGAAGCAAGAAAGAAAAGGATTGATGTTGAAACAAAGAAGAATACCTATAACAACTTTTCTCCTCTACTAAATGAAGTAGAATGTGCTTATTGCAATAACTTTGGCCATGAAGATTCTGAGTGCAGGAGCAAAATGCAGCCAAGAGAGCATCTTCCCTCAAAATCCAAAATATGGAAAAAAAAGGAACCACAGGTTGAAAATTGTGGCATAGCGTTATTTGCGGAAGGTGAAGAAAATCAATGGTACATTGATAGCGGATGCTCAAGACACATGGCAGGTGATAAACACAAACTTCGTGCATATAGTGCTCTAGAAAATGAAAAGAAAGTTACTTTTGGAAATGATACTCCTCCTGTAATTAAAGGAAAAGGGTCTGTGTTTCTAAAAGAAAAGGTGAAGGATAATGATGTCATGTATGTGGATGGATTAAGGCATAACCTGTTAAGTGTAAGTCAAATGTGTGATCAAGGAACTGAAGTTGTATTTAGTTCAGAAGAATGTGTGGTGCGTGATCTTTATACAGGTAAAACAATTATAAAAGGAAAAAGAACTCCAAGGAATCTGTATGTATTGAAGAATTGCAAAGAACAATGTTACTTGAGTAAATCTTTAGAAAACTGGTTATGGCATAGAAGGTTGGGGCATCTAAGCTTCTCTCAAATCAACAAATCTAGCAGACTTAATGCTGTTCATGGTCTTCCCAATATTTCTCTACCTGAAAGTATCATATGCAAATCCTGTCAATTCGGTAAGCAAACCAGAGTGCAATTCAATGCCAAGGAAGGATCGTCAAGTAAGCCTCTTGAACTCATTCATACTGACATATGTGGACCTATGAGGAAAAAGTCACCACGTGGTGAAGAATACTATATCTTATTCATTGATGATTTTTCTAGAATGTGTTGGATTGGGTTGATCAAACACAAGGATGAAGCATTTGAAAAATTTCAGATTTTCAAAGTGCTGGTTGAAAATGAATTAGATCTAAAAATCAAGTGTCTTAGATTTGATCGAGGAGGAGAATATACATCAAATGAATTCTTTGAATTTTGTGAACAACATGGCATAAAAATACAGTTTTCTGTAGCAGGCACTCCACAACAAAATGGCGTAGCAGAAGAATGAATAGAACAATTCAACAAATGGCTAGAGCTATGCTTGATGATTCCGAAACACCTGCTATTTTTTGGGGAGAAGCAGCTCACACAGCAGCAAATATTCTTAACAAGGCACATGTTCGGGTAAATAGTGACAAAACTCCATATGAACTTTGGTATGGTAATTCTCCCTCTGTGAAACATTTTAGAGTTTTTGGAAGTAAATGCTTTATCAAAAATAATGATGAAAAGCTTGGCAAGTTTGAACCTAGATCAGATGAAGGAATACTTCTTGGTTACTCATCTACAAGCAGGGCATACAAATGTTGCAATAAAAGGCTTCGAAAGATTGTTGAATGTATTGATGTTGTTATTGATGAGTCTCAATCAATCCCTAAAGAAGAAAGACAAACAACAGAAGAAGATGATGGCGACTTTTTTCCTTCTACATCAAATAGAAATGATATAGACAGTGGATCCAATGAAGAACCTGAAGATGATTCATCTGAAAAGGCTCCATCCAGATATGTTCAAAAGAATCATCCTGAATCTCAAATTTTGGGAGACAAGGAATCAGGTGTACAAACAAGGAGGACTCTTGTGGGATCTCCTAGCTATTTGGCATTTCTATCCACGATTGAACCACACAATGTCAATCAAGCTAGCAAAGATGAATGTTGGATTCAGGCCATGAATGAAGAACTTGATCAAATTGAAAGAACCACACTTGGGAATTGGTACCAAGACCACATGATAAAAATGTCATTGGAACCAAATGGATATTCAAGAACAAGCTAAATGAGAATGGGGACGTTATAAGAAACAAAGCTAGACTGGTTTGCAAAGGGTATACTCAACAAGAAGGTATAGACTTTGAAGAAACTTTTGCTCCTATAGCTGGACTTGAAGCCATTAGAATGTTTCTTGCTTTTTCAAGTTTTCAACAAATCAAAGTTTATCAAATGGATGTCAAATCTGCTTTCCTCAATGGTGATCTAGAAGAAGAAGTTTATATAGAACAACCAGAAGGATTCATTTTGGGAAATGATGAAAATCTTGTTTGTATACTTAAAAAGGCTCTATATGGTCTCAAACAAGCTCCAAGGGCATGGTATTATCGTCTTGACAAATATCTTCATCAACAAGGATTTTCAAAGGGATCTGCTGATAGCAACTTATACACAAAAATTGAAAATGATAAACTATTGATTGTGGTTGTATATGTTGATGATATCATTTTTGGAAGTAATGAAGAATCTATGATTCAGAAATTTGCTTCTGTCATGCAGCAAGAATTTGAAATGTCTTTACTTGGGGAACTAACATTCTTTCTTGGCTTACAAGTGCATCAAACTACAGAAGGTATATTCTTATCTCAAGCAAAATACCTTAAGAAAATTCTGAAGAAGTATGGGATGGAAGAGTGCAAACTTGTAAGCACACCAATGGTAACCGGATGTAATCTCAGTTCTCATGATGATTCTCCCACGGTGAATCAACCAGAATACAGATCTATGATAGGAAGTCTTTTGTATCTCACTGGGACTAGACCGGATATTATGCGTGCAGTTGGGATTGTTGAACGATTCCAAGCCAATCCAAAAGAGTCTCATCTTCAGGCTGTCAAAAGAATATTCAAATATATACAAGGAACTCAATACTTTGGGCTATGGTATCCAAAGAATGCTGATCTTACTCTTCATGCTTACACTGATGCAGATTGGGCTAGAAATGTTGATGATTGGAAAAGCACAAGTGGTGGTGCATTCTGTATGGGGCCTCGGTTGGTATCTTGGTTCAGCAAGAAGCAAAGCTCTATTGCCTTATCTACAGCAGAAGCAGAATATGTGGTTGCCGCATCATGTTGCACTCAACTTCTCTGGAGGATGCAAACCTTACAAGACATTCAAATCAAATGTTCACCTCCTATCTCCATTATGTGTGATAATACAAGTGCCATCAGTATTTCAAAGAATCCTGTTATGCATTCCAAGACCAAGCACATTCCCATCAAGTATCACTTCTTACGTGAACAAGTACTTGAACAAAAGGTGAAGTTGGAATATGTTCCCTCCAAAGAACAAGTTGCTGATATATTTACCAAACCTCTGCCCAGGGAAGCATTCGAATATCTCAGACAGAATCTGGGAATGGTCTCTGCCTCTCAGAAGATCAGATCTGCTTAATTTCAGAAGATTAAATTGGATACGCGGGTTTCCTGAAAGACAGTCACGTATATACGCGAGTTCATACACAGAAAATCACGTATGGGTGGTTGCTGACAAAGTTTCTGGGTCAGCATTCTTCATCACAAGCTATGGTGTTGTTTGGTATCTCTAATGCTGTATGGCTTCTCTGGTGATGTTTCAGTTCTTATATTTGTGGCTCATTCTCTAATATTGGGTGAAGATGCCTTGATGATTGGCCGTTGAAAGTGTTCAGGTTACTCAAGCTAAGGATGAGTTTTGGTCATATGGAAAGGGTGCACAGGTTCAGGGGGAGCATTAGCCTGACTGAGAATAATGCATTGTTGGCATTATGATGGTTCTGAAACTTGATCTCTTTCTTGAGGTCTTTTTGGTTTTGGTTGTGAAAAGTCATACTTGTAATTTAATGAAAAGGTCATGTTGAGACCCATGATGTAAATTGTAATATTCAGTCATGTAAGGACTTGATCAAATGTGTAAACCCACTTGTTTGGGTACTTGAGTCAAAAATATGTAAACCCTCTTGGTTGGGTATTTGAGTCTCATATGTAAATCCACTTGGTTGGATCTTTGATGTAAGTATGAGTCCTTGGTGATAGGAAGGTCATAGAGTCTTGTACTTCATTGAAAAATATGTTTGAACATTCAGCATGAACTCAGGGGGAGCATGGTAACTTCAGTGCACATCAGATCTGCAGAGCTCTTATGTCTACATGAAAAAAAAAAAAACCTTGTGTTGGTTCTGATCCGCCCTTTGCCCTTGATGTCAAAGGAGGAGAGTGACATGGTGTTTGAATATCATGAATAATGGTTGTGATTAATGTATCTATATGTTATGGTGATCAAACACCATCGTGGTTGCCATCAAGTCCAAAGGGGGAGATTGTTGGCAATATGATGCAGAGTGTTGTCCTTGATGGCAACCCACTTGATGAAGATGATGGAAACCTTCTTGACAAAGTTGTTCTTGACTTGCTGAACTTGTTAAATGATGTAAATCTGATGATGGAAGGAATGTCAATATGTGCCAGAACATGATGAAAAGAGTATGTCTCAAGGCATACGCGTATTTGTCTAGACGAAGTAGCGTATGCACGCGGGAAATAACGTACCAAGTCGCGTATGGGAAAAAGCGCTCTAAATTTATAAAACCAGGGGTAACTACCATGGTATTGACCCATTGTATTGAATGATGGTTCGCCTATGTGATCCCGTCTAGGAATACCATTGGAAATTATGTGGTTTGACTCATGGTATTGATGAAGGGTAACCCTATATAAGGAGAAGAAAATCATTGTGCAAAGAGTGTGCATGTGTCTGGGCTTTGAGGAATAATTCTCTCTGAAGTATATCTGTTTGGTTGAACCCTGTTCCTAATTTATATATCTGAATCTATAATGCACCTATGAACATGATGAAGGCTCAAGATCTCTAGACCTAGAAATGGTGAATGTCAAGGATGATCTGAAAAGAAGTGAAGAAGACCTGGCGCAATCCTGTTGAAGAGATTGAAGAAATCTGGGTAATTTTATAGATCTGGTATGTACTGAAAACTTTATCTTTTATAGATCTATACGCAGGTTCATTTCATGAAAAGTGCGTGTATACGTGGGTCTGTGGAAATAAAAGCACGTATGCGCAGTTAGGGTTTTTCCCTGAAAAATGCACTGAAGTATACGCGGGTTCGTCTTCTGGAAAGCGTGTATATACGCGGGTCTGATTAAATAAAAGCACGTATGATTTCTGATCTAATGGTTGCTGAAGGTTGAATGTGTTTCTGCATATCTATTCTGAAGTCTGGGTTATATATGATATTCTAGTTACAGTGGTCTCACTGTTCTATTTGAAGCAATGAGAAAGGTATGATTGCTGACAAGTGAAGGGTTGTGTTGAAGCTGTTTGATCTAGTTTGAAAATTGATGAAACGTGGTCTGCAGTGGTGCTGAGGGTCGAAGCCTTCAGTCAGGGGGTTGTAGCTCCCTTCCAGGAAAGGCTGGTAAACGAGTTCAGGGGGTCGTAGCTCCCTTCTAGGAGAGGCTGGTAAATGAGAGAAGGTTGTAGCCTTCTGCAGGTGGGTGCCTGCGTGTTGGTTTGAGTCTACACCAGTTCATGATTGTAAGAAGTTTTCTTAATAATAAATTTTGAAGGCTGAAACAATGGCAGCGGTGGTTTTCTCCCGAATTGGGTTTCCACCTAAAAATCTTGGTGTTCATGTGTGTGTTGATTATTCTGTTCTGTCTGCACCTGTTTACTATTTCTAAAATATATGATGAATGAATAATGCAATGATTTGAGTTAAGATTCAAACACATAATTAGATCTCTGGACATACGCGAGTTCTGTAAAGGATATCCGCGTATATACGCTAGTTTCCTTCAGTAAAGTAGCGTATGGGTTTTTTAGAAAGGAAAAAGTAAAAGTTTGATTTTCTGCACTAAATACTGATTCACCCCCCCCTCTCAATATTTTTCCCAACAATACGTGGCTTGGTGCATAAATGCTTCACTTAGATACATAATATGAACCTGTAAATGAATATGTCATATCTTTCATTGTATAGGCCATGAATGATTTAACAATTATTTACAACAAAAATTTAGATAGTACAACAAATTTCTAGGATAATATAAGAGAAAATAATTTTCATGTAATATATGACACTACATGGTGCAACAATGGTGCTTAGATAACGAAAATTGACATCCAAGTTGTCAAAATGGCCCACCAGATGATAAATTATAAGATAAAAAGTCCATATGGGAAAATACATGTTGCATACCTTGTCTAATATAGATGCATTTATCCAAGTCAACACACTTAAGTGATGCTAACACCTGATGAATTTGTGTGGATGTAGTATGGGATGCCCACTATTATGGACCAATTTTGTTTAAGCATTAGCACAAACATAATGTCAATAAAAGATGAATTTGTAGAGGAGTAGAAGCCATACAACTAAGCTAATTTAAAAAATCTCAACTATGCAAAGAAAAATGATTAATCTCACACATCCTCTACACCCAATGTCTCCAACCCTATATGTGTGTTTCTATAGGCACATGTCCTTTTATATGAAAGGGTAATTTGGAAAATTCCTTGGTATATTAAGGAATCTCTTGTAACCACTCCAATAACTTATGCATACAAGCCTTGTAAAGATTATATGAGAGTATTTAGAATTAGTTGACAGTTGTTAAGTTGTGATTTAATAAGATTTGTGTTGTCTTTAGCTCTATAGATGACTAGATGTTTAATGTTTTATCCACAAGTATAGGGTAGAATTATTTTACTCATGTGTATGTGTTTGCAATTTGTCTTAATGATCTATATGTGATTGTGTTTATTATGCATGCCATTAGAGTTATTAACTTGAATGAATGTGATTAAATGATAAGTAATGGATTGAGCACCATCTTTAAATCCTTAATAATTTTCATGCTAATAATATGAAAACTATCACATGCACCTTAGGTGAGTCTTATTTCTTGTTGGAAGCTCAAATATTTTGATGCACTAGACTGTTTGGGCATGTGTTGGACACATTATATAGACCCCAAGTATTTCATATAACCAACGCCATCCTATGAGTTTCCCTTTTTGACATTAATACATTTTGATAGCCATCTCAATACAGTTACATTAGAAGCCTGTTAGCTAGGAAAAACATCTCTTTTGAGAGTAGAGACTTAGTGTCCCATGACATTTTCTTTGTTTAAGGTCATAAAATACTAGGATAACATCAATATTAATGAGAAAATATTCAACGTATGGCACAATATTTTGGTGATAGCCACCAAGGATTCCATCAAAATATCCAACTATCTTTGTAAAATGTACCTAGGGGGGATAATATCAAGTACACGATGAGGTACATGAGGGGATAGTGAATTTAATGTTGTAATGCAACAAGGTAGAACCCTAAAAATTTAGAAAACACATTCACACCATAGAAAACACAACAATGTAAAGCAAACACTTCAGGTAGGATAACACCATCAAATAACCCTTATGAAAAGAATCACTCCACAAGCCATGCTTGCTACAATTCAATAACATCCATCATAACTCAAAATAATGATACTCATGTTGATGCAGGAGCATTAGACCCGGGAAAATACCTTGTATTTTATTTAAACTAGGGGTATCATGTTCTTGAGAAATTATTAATTTTATGTGAATATTAGTGAGATTTTTGAGTGATTAAATTATATTTTAAATTAATTATTGTGAGGATTTGTAAATGTTCCCAAAATAATTTGGAGACCATGAGAGAATTAGACTTGAGATATCTAAGAATTAATAATAAATCCTAAGATAGATTTAGTTTCAAGATTTTAGGGATAAATCTAGATTGTAGGATTTGTTGAGATAATTAAGGGCTTGTTGAGTGATTAAGGGGATTTTAACCTAAATTGGTTCAATTCAATTTGTATAAATTTATGAGCCTCAAAGGAAAATGGGAGGAGGAAAACAGAGAAAAATAGATAGTGAGGTTTGGACAACAAGTTTGCAAGCCTACGGGCTTTTGTAAAAGGACCATTGATTTGAATATCTGGCCATGAACAGAAAGTTATTTTTAAATGTTTGTTTTTATATACATATGGGGATTTTGAATTTTGAGCCTTATGAGTGTTGTTGAATTTGATTTGTGAATATGTTTGATTTAATAGGCATATAAGAAAAGAATTGATTTTTTTTAATTAACATCGATTCTTGCTTTGGAGTGAATTAAATCTGCATCTGTGAAGAAGAGCAGATCGATCATCCTGGAGGAGGACTGGATCGAATATCAATCAAGTTGGGATTGATATGTCGGCTTGGGAAGTCAATTTCAAGGTTGGCGCAGTTCATTTGAAATGCAAAGGAACTTATTTAAAGATCGACGTAGAGGAAGAGCGTTGAGTTGTAGCATACATGAGGAGCTACAGCGTTAAAGGCAGAATGTTAATGGAATCGATTTATTATAGTTGCAGTTGAGGTGGTTTGAGTTCTGTCTATTTGAATCGATAGAACAGTAATCGATCAATACCGAAGGCGCGTAAGGAAGGATTGAAGCGGAATTGGTATTGGCACATTGGCTTGGACAACGATGTGAGTTCGACTTATTAAGAGGACATACCGTGGAAGAGCATTTTGAAGGATCAAAAAGGCAGTTGAATGTGTTTGAAATACTTCAACAAAGTTGAAGATTGGGTGGTATACAATCGAATGGAATTCAATTGGACAGGTTTGAAATTGTATAGTCTATCTAACAAATTCTGTTTGTAAATGCCAGATCGAATTGTGAACTAAATCCCATGTTTTGTAATGAAATTGATGGGGGATCGATCTCTACTGTCTTAGCGCTGGAAAATTTGTATGAATCGAACGCTGGGAATTTAATACTGTGTATAGAAATTTCAATTCCACAGTAATTGCAGAGGTGCGAATTGAGGGTGCTGAGAATCATCTGATCAGGAATTACCTTTGCAGAAGTAAAATTCGATGCAGCGTTCGGGTTTTAAGGGTGGAATCCTGAAGTGAACAAACGTTGAGGTCCTGCGTTATTGGTTGGATGAAAGGTAAGTTAATTTGCCTGGGCCAGATTGTTGAATTCTGGTTGAATACAAATTGGGAGCGCTGGCATTAAAACAGTGATGTTGCTGAAACAAAATCTTCAGCATAGAGAGTAATTCGTTTTGTTTGTTAATGTTGCTGAAACACAATCTTCAGCATAGAGAGAAAGTTCGAATCTTATTTATATTGTGATGAATAAACCGAGATGAAGTGGTATTACTTTGCCAATGGGCGCATTTCTTTTATTGAATTTGGATTTTAAATTCCGGTATAAAAAGCCATGGGTGAGTGTGTTGGTTTTGCTCGCAAATATCAAACCTAGAAGTTTCAAAGGGCGCATGTGTATTAGAGTTGGAACCTCGAAATTTAACCCAAATCCATATGGTAAAAAGATAGTGGCCATCCTATTAAGTTGAAGAGAAACATTTACATAAATGAATGTTAGTAAAGAGTCATATAGTGAGAGTATTATTTGGGTTCCAAATTCTTATTGAAGTTGGTTTTTATTGCATGGAAATTTGATTGTTGGGTTTATGGTTTTTGAACCATATGTTAAGGAGGAGCTTCCGCAATGTTAGTGTATGTAATTGCCCGGAATTGAAGTTTTATTTGGGTAGTTATTAAAGATGCATTTTTATATGCACGAGAAGGGGAGAGATTCTGGGTTTTGTAGGGTTACCTGCATCATTTGGTATCAAAGCTGGAATAGATCTATTTTAAAGGTTCAAGTTTTGTTAGTTAATTGCATGTGATTAATAAATGTCAGATTTTGAAACTAATGAAGATTGCAACACAGGGATGCAGTGCAGTTGAGGAAGTGAAGCAAGATCAACGTGATCTTGAGGGTGAGTTTACACATGATATTTAACTCTAGTTTGAAGGTTGTTTGCAGAATTCAGATTGCAAGCAGGTTGAAGATAATCTCAGCAGAAAGAAGCAGATCACAGCTGGAGAGCAGTGATGAAGGAGTCCAACAAAGGATTCTAAGTGAATGTGGCAGAACCTGAAGATTCAACAGAGGTTGAATAAATTTGTAGATGAGTGAAGCCTGAAGAAGCAGAAGAGAATGCTCGAAAGGGTTCCAGCAGAGGACTGGTGATTACCAAAAGACCAGATCCGGAGGAAAGGATTAGTGAGGTAAGTGGCAGCAGGAGAGCTTGCTGTTGTAGAGGCTTGGTGCAACTCATGGGTGAGGAACTCATGGCGAGGAAGATGACTACTGAAAGTCATAAAGGAGAGAGCAGAGGTTTAGAGAGAGGCCACAGTAGAAAGAGGGAGAAAGATGCCAAGGCAAATGGCATATTGAAACGGTTGACTGATGAAGAGTATGAGAAAGAGTTAGCTGAGATTAGGGAAAATTTTGATAAACTGAAGATGAGGATAGAGGAAAGACAGAGAGTGGGTTGGCTCATGAGGAAGAGAGTGAAGTGGCAAAGGCTACAACAGAAAAGAGATCAACAGATAAACATGCAGTTAACATAAGAACTGAGGGAGCTCAAGCAGATGATGGATGTATAGTTGGGGTGTACACAACTCGGAGTAGCTGAGTTGAAAGTGGAGGTTTCCATTGATGAAACAGAAGAGGAGATCATTGATGATTTATTGAACTATTGGGCAAATCCAGATCAGTTGGATAATGTAAAACCTTGTATTTTTATAGCTGACAATTGTGATGTGATTACAGGTTTTACTGAGGAGGATGCGCAATCTTGTGAAGTTGTCACGAGTATGGAAACAAATTTTTCAGGAGATAAATACTCTAAGGAAGAAGGCAGTGATGTGTTTGTACTTGAAGCTGTTACAGTACAAGAGGAAGTTCTTGTGAACGAAGAAGAGGATCAGCTTGAAGATCTGGTATATAAACCAACAGTTGAGACTGTTGAACTGTGTGATTTTCAAACTGAAAGTTTGTGTGTGAATGTAGGGATGATACATGATGATGTTATGCTTCAGAAATGCCACAGAGAAATTGCGTTGTTGGAATATTTGTTGAAGAATTCAGAGTATGACAGGGAGATTGCAGCAGAAGGCAGAGTTCAGTACAATGAACAAGAGAAGAAAGACATAATGGAGATAGATGGTGTGAGAGAAAGACTAGTTGATAGTCTTGGGAATTATATAGAGAATTATTTGAAAAGTTTGGATCAGCATACTGATGTGTTGACAGAGATGGAAAATTCAAAACAACATACTGAGGTGCTGGCAGAAGGAAGTAAGGCACTGAGGCCTTATGATTTTTTTTTTAACAAGTGTTTTGTGAATACAGGTGTTATTGCAGGTGCTGAAGAACATTTGACTCAGTTGAGCAGTCAAATGAAGAAGAAAGGCGAGAATTCTGTGGAAATTTCAAATCCATGGGATGAAGAAGTTATGTTGCTGGAAATTATGTTGAATGATCGAGATTCAGTGCAGGAAGAATCTTAATTTCATAATTGGGAATTGCAGATGCAGAGAGATGAAGATAGCAGAAAGGAGTACAAAATGGACCAATCCAGTAAGTTGCTGATAGGAGAAAGCAGAGAAGAAGTTTTTTGTTTCAGAAAACAAGAGGGCATGGATGATTGGGCGGAGGTAAGAATGGAAACAAGCATAGAAGTAATAACTGAGCAAGTAAGAGCTCAGCAGTCAGCAAGGAATCGAAAATTTGAAGATTTTTTGGACAGATAAATTGAACTAATAAGAAGAATCATGTTGAAAGTGTCTCAGAGGAAGGCATCAGCAAGGAAGAGAAGAAGCAGCACAAAATGAAGATAGAGACAGACTGTGAAAGTATAGAGAGTAGAGCAAGGCAACATAAGATATGGAGACCTGGAGAAAAGTAGCATACGACAGCAGATATAGATGATAAGTTACAGAACAAAGTGTGGGATCCAAGCGGACAAAGACTTAAACGCATGATCAGGAGATCATGATCATTTTTCAACCTTGGGAGTTTGATGCAGGAGCATTAGACCCGGGAAAATACCTTGTATTTTATTTAAACTAGGGGTCTCATGTTCTTGAGAAATTATTAATTTTATGTGAATATTAGTGATATTTTTGAGTGATTAAATTATATTTTAAATTAATTATTGTGAGGATTTGTAAATGTTCCCAAAATAATTTGGAGAACATGAGAGAATGAGACTTGAGATATCTAAGAATTAATAATAAAGCCTAAGATAGATTTAGTTTCAAGATTTTAGGGATAAATCTAGATTGTAGGATTTGTTGAGATAATTAAGGGCTTGTTGAGTGATTAAGGGGATTTGAACCTAAATTGGTTCAATTAAATTTGTATAAATTTATGAGCCTCAAAGGAAAATGGGAAGAGGAAAATAGAGAAAAATAGATAGTGAGGTTTGGACAAAAAGTTTGCAAGCCTACGGGCTTTTGTAAAAGGGCCATTGATTTGAATATCTGGCCATGAACATAAAGTTCTTTGTAAATGTTTGTTTTTATATACATATGGGGATTTTGAATTTTGAGCCTTATGAGTGTTGTTGAATTTGATTTGTGAATATGTTTGATTTAATAGGCATATAAGAAGAGAATTTATTTTTTTTAATTAACATCGATTCTTGCTTTGGAGTGAATTAAATCTGCATCTGTGAAGAAGAGCAGATCGATCATCCTGGAGGAGGACTGGATCGAATATAAATCAAGTTGGGATTGATATGTCGGCTTGGGAAGTCGATTTCAAGGTTGGCGCAGTTCAATTGAAACGCAAAGGAACTTATTTAAAGATCGACGCAGAGGAAGAGCGTTGAGTTGTAGCATACATGAGGAGCTACATCGTTAAAGGCAGAATTTTAATGGAATCGATTTATTATAGTTGCAGTTGAGGTGGTTTTAGTTCTGTATATTTGAATCGATAGAACAGTAATCGATCAATACCGGAGGCGCGTAAGGAAGGATTGAAGCGGAATTGGTAATGGCACATTGGCTTGGACAACATTGTGAGTTCGACTTATTAAGAGGACATACCGCGGAAGAGCGTTTTGAAGGATCGAAAAGGCGGTTGAATGTGTTTGAAAGACTTCAACAACGTTGAAGATTGGGTGGTATAAAATCGAATGGAATTCGATTGGACAGGTTTGAAATTGTATAGTCTGTCTAACAAATTCTGTTTGTAAATGCCAGATCGAATTGTGAACCGAATCCCATGTTTTGTAATGAAATTGATGGGGGATCGATCTCTACTATCTTAGCGCTGGAAAATTTGTATGAATCGAACACTGGGCATTTAAGACTGTGTATAGAAATTGCGATTCCACAGTAATTGCAGAGGTGCGAATTGAGGGCGCTGAGAATCATCTGATCATGAATTACCTTTGCAGAAGTAAAATTCGATGCAACGTTCGAGTTTTAAGGGTGGAATCCTGAAGTGAAAAAACGTTGAGGTCCTGCGTTATTGGTTGGATAAGAGGTAAGTTAATTTTCCTGGGCCAGATTGTTGAATTTTGGTTGAATATAAATTGGGAGCGCTGGCATTAAAACAGTGATGTTGTTGAAACACAATCTTCAGCATAGAGAGTAATTCGTTTTGTTTGTTAATGTTGCTGAAACACAATCTTCAGCATAGAGAGCAAGTTTGAATCTTATTTATATTGTGATGAATAAACCGAGATGAAGTGGTATTAATTTGCCAATGGGCGCATTTCTTTTATTGAATTTGGATTTTAAATGCCGGTATAAAAAGCCATGGGTGAGTGTGCTAGTTTTGCTCGCAAATATCAAACCTAGAAGTTTCAAAGGGCGCATGTGTATTAGAGTTGGAACCTCGAAATTTAACCCAAATCCATATGGTAAAAATATAGTGGCCATCCTATTAAGTTGAAGAGAAACATTTACATAAATTAATGTTAGTAAAGAGTCATATAGTGAGAGTATTATTTGGGTTCCAAATGCTTATTGAAGTTGGGTTTGATTGCATGGAAAGTTGATTGTTGGGTTTATGGTTTTTGAACCATATGTTAAGGAGGAGCTTCCGCAATGTTAGTGTATGTAATTGTCCAGAATTGAAGTTTTATTTGGGCAGTTATTAAAGATGCATTTTTATATGCACGAGAAGGGGAGAGATTCTGGGTTTTGCAGGGTTACCTACATCACATGTATATATATATAATTTCTCATGAGTACTCTCCAGGCATATTTTAATTATTGCTCATTTTTATAGTATCACCTCTAACTACATAATTATAGGTTTGGTCAATGAATATGACCACATTATATTAATGATCCCCTTGGTTACCTCCCTAGTTATATTACACTCCCATTGATTGTTATAAAATTTCATTAAGTTTTAGCATGGACAAGGACTACTATTGTATTAAGTGAAACATGCCACAAGTGACCACTTTGGTATTTCACTACACCCATTCATCTCTTCATATGATGTAATTATACATGAAATATTTACTTGGCCCATAGTGACAAAGAAATAAGCATTAGAAAAAATTCATTTAAAAAAAAAATTTCCACGAGCATATGGTTAGTCCTGGGAACTAAGGAATTGGAATGTTATTACAACCATAACAATGGCCTCATAGGCTTGGGTGCAAAAAAAGTGAAAGTGGACGGTTACTAAATATGCCACTATCTCTAATATAAATGGGAAGTTAAGAAGTGAAGATCTATCTACCAAGATTGATGATCAAGTGTTAGTTCTTTGCGTACCTAAATTTCTCTAAGCCTTAAAGGATAAAATAGCAAATAATATTGCTATCGCTAATAAGGAACTTAAATAATTCCTTGGAAAGGTCACAAGATCTTGGAAAGTGGTATCATTACCAAAAATTTGAGGACACATCAATGATTTGAGTGTGAAGCCACCAAGTATTCCAAAGAGAAGCCCACATAATTATTAGGTGTTACACCATCTAATGGTGCAAGAATATGAGTTCATTTCTACTACTTTGAGAAATCTTCCATATATGAAAACAACAAGGAGTTGAAACAAATATAGAGAAGGTCATGTTGAACTAGATTATGGATATTTTTAATACTTAGGATGAACTTTTGGGTGGAACATTGGTATCATAATTGAACTAGAAATACATGAGGCCACTGCTACATGACACAACTATGGAGAATGCCATGGAGGTCACCTCTTTGAAGGACCTTTAGCTACTATGAAATTTCATACTATTAAATTTTCAAGGATCTTAGATGAAGAGACCACAAAAATACTTAGAGAAATTTTTTAAGAAGGTTGAAAAAGGCTTCGACGTGGATGAGGTAAAATAAAAAAATACAATCTAGATTTGAAGAAGGAAACTAGAACTTGATAAATGGGTTCACATTGTAGCTTCAAGAGGAGAAATAATACAAGATACAATAAGGTCACTAGAATATACTTGAATAATTTAAACTTCATCTAGATGATGTACATGCCAAATATGATGGTATTATCTCCCAAGGCTAGAGTAATTAAATACTAGCCAAAGAGGATACAAGAGAAAACTCTCTCTTAAAATAAGATAGATGAAATGGGTTTTTAGAGTGAGGAAAAAACATCAAATGTTAGACCATATCAACATCCTCATTACCAAGAAATATTTCATGGAAGGCAATAATATCAATATTAGCATTGTCGAGGAAGGAGTTGGAATAATTATCAATATTCATGGAGTGGGTCATCACAATATCATTACTCAACAAGATATTATCAGAGGTCAACAACTACTATAAATTTGATAAGTCATAAAAACACTACATGGTACCAAAGGAAAGAAAACTATGTAATAACCATCCATTAAGGGTTAATATTAAAAAAATTTGAATTTGGAAAGATAGATCATAATAAATTGCAAGACTAATGAAGTAATATAATGAAATCTTATTATTTGGTTTCATCACATGTAACACCCTTGATTGTAAAGCTTTCAGGACAAATAATTTTGAAGGAAGATACTATGATATTACCTCAATGGGGGCATATATTGAGTTAAATGTACATGCCATGTGTAACTATATATGTAATATGGTCAACCCAATGACGAAGGGGCCACATGTGTAATGTGTGAATATCTGTGTGTGTGTGTGTGTGTCACGTAGTCATTAAGGAGGACATGGGATTTGGACATATGAATATATTTATATATTTGGAGGAGGTTTTTCTATGATTTAAGGATTTATTTGGTAACTTATATCTCTTATATTATAGTTTTGCTCCACACTCGTATTATTTTACATGGTATGTACTACTAGTTTTTTTATGTATTTGTATCATAACAAACAATGGTATCATAGTTGAACTAGAAATCCATTAGGTTGGTACTATAGGCCACAAGTATGAAAAATGCCAAGGAGCTCACCTTTCTAAAGGGTGTTTGGTTACTAATAGCCAATAGCTTAGCTTAATTGCATCTCCATCGTACCTCAAGAATAATAGGAGATTTTCAAATAATGTGTATGGCCATGTTATTTGAATAAGACCCACTATATAGTATTAGATAGTTATTTAATGAAAAAGGGACCTAATTATTAAATAAGTCCCACTATATAGTTGGTACTCATTAACAATGGGACCACAAGTAATAGTGGTTTGGCTATTGAGAATATATTTAAAGAGCTAGGAGGATATGTAATGTTTTTATTGATTATTGTTATAATTGGAGCTTTTCTTAGTTAAAGGTTGCCCTACCATAGGAGGAAAGTGAACATTGTTTTTTTTTCTTTTCTTATGATAATATTTAATACGAGGGAATGTTTCATGTACTTCATCTTATTTGTCTCTTGTATATGTTTTTCTATATTTATATCCCTTAGATACCTAGTTTTTGATTAAAGTATAAGGGTTAAGGATCATTATAAGTGAACCTCAATTGTACACCCTTATAACCTTTCGTGGTACTTCTTCGAGTAATGTTGCAACAAACAAAACCTGTAAAAATAATTTTCTTCCATGTGCCCTCGAGTATATCAAATCCCTTATAGGAACACCTAAAACCAACCTTACTATTGATGATGTTGGACCCGCCAACATTTAGGGGTCTCCCCGATATGAAGTCCCAATTAGACCTCACATCATTTGGTGTAGGAGTCCCATCTGGAACAAAGGCTTGGTTGCCTTATTCTTAAATATATGCCTTGGATCTTTCCATCAGCAACATGGAGGGATGAAAATGTAATTTTGAAAAGCAAGGGAGGGTGTGCCTGGTGAGTGTCTGATTGCAAGTGTGTCAAGATTATTATACTGTAGAGGGGAAAAGAAACAAAATTGAGCCTCTAAGAGAGAGGTAATAGTACCACCCAGGAAGAGACACATGTGAACCGAAGGATTCAGTCTAACACCCAACAGAATAGTCTACAACAGATGTGACGGTCATTACACGCAAAAAATTAAGAAAGGTTTGTCTAATATCCTACGGAAT
This sequence comes from Pinus albicaulis, assembly GCA_034641835.2. Lineage (NCBI taxonomy): Eukaryota > Viridiplantae > Streptophyta > Pinopsida > Pinales > Pinaceae > Pinus > Pinus albicaulis. The sequence goes on from CM076578.1 coordinate 67,579,310, forward strand.
AGTACACAAGGATGGGACAACACTTACACACATGGTAATATGAGAAATATATGTCTAATATCTTGTGGAATATTCCACAAGGATGGGACAAAAGTTGCAACCATTACAACACATTCTAAACAAGATAAGCACTAAAATAATTGAAATAGTCGAACTATCTTAGTACATGAGAAAATAAAACATGAAGTATAAACATCTACAGAATAGTCTTACAAACATTAAAAAGTCATGCATGAAGAACATGTTGGCCTTGAAAGTATTTTTTCATTAAGTAAAAGTTTTGAGACACATAAATACAATGAACATCACTAGCTCCAATAGTGGAGTGTTGGAGTCACTCCTTGATATTCTCTTTATTGCTTTGTTGGTGGAGCCAAGGTGAAAAGTCTTTTACTCATACAATGAGGGAGTATATATAACCAAGGGTCACTCTTTGACTTCCCTCCTGACTGTTTCACTTCCCATGAATTTTTAAATTACATGAACCTTTACATTCATGTGTGTCCTTTGGACTTCCACTTTACAATACATTTGATTACAATGGACATGATATACAATAGTGATGTGGCAACATGACCACTCATGACATGACATGAAATTGCTGACATGGATTGATTTATGACATGGAAATATCAAGCCATTGTTGTTGTTGAGAGTTAAGTATATTAATGACAACTGATAAGATGTGAAAGGAGGCTCAGTGACTATGCAATTGCGCACTTCAAGAATGAAGGGGGAAACCTTGAGCCTTGATATCATGTAATGAGTAGTTTAGGCTCAACTGCGGGACATGATTACGCAGTTTCCAGAGTCAGTGGGGATAGGTAGTAGGGATGCGAACTGGGAAATTCAACTGCGCAATTTAGGAGGTCAAAGAGGCCTAGGTGACAATGCAATGTGCAGTTGTAAAGCTTAGGGGATGAGATTGTGTCTTGAAGTTATGTAGTGCACAGTTCAAGTCGGTATGGAGGCCTTAATTGCACAATTCTGGAGGTCAAGGTCAAATCTTGGTCACAAAACTGCGCAATGGAGTGGTCTTAGGAAGCCATTACTTCATAGTTCCAAGCAATAAGGTCATAGCTAGAGGACTCATACTGTGTAATGTGCAGCTTAGGGAAGGCCTAGATAAGTTGATTTGCTTAACTGGGAAGTTTTCTGGAAAATGACTAAGTGTGGGAATGGTGAGATTGATGTTAACATTGATGGTCTTTGAATATGATCACACACTTAGCGTACTTGATGAATCAAACAACATAGATCATCCAAGACATATAGACAAAGAATTCTCCTTTGTGTAACATATTTACGACCAATTACGATAACTACGACGACGACCGTGATGAAAATTGTGTGATGGTGCTCAAAACTTTGGAAATGAGTGCGATAGATACTTACATGGTTAGAACAACTCATTTATGCAAAGAGGACCTCTTGAAATCACTGGAACAAGGTGATACATTCACTGCAGTAGCCATCATGCCAAAAGGCGACAATTTTCCTATCTTGTGAAAGGGATCACAACACTTTAAGAAAAGAAATGAAATGAACTTCAAAGTTTGCAACAACCATAAACAATACCAAGGAAGGCTAGGAAATTTGGTATAGGCTAAAATTTTGGAGGGGGTTGTAGCGGCTACAACACTTGGCGACACACTGATAGGATTCCAGCTTCTTTGTTTCAGTTAACTTCTTTCATGCAGGGCCTTTGTTTTTCGATGAGTATTGATTCATCATACATATCGCTTTGGTTCCCCACTTACCCTGTGAATAGAACAATTCCCCATCATGCCACTTCGGTTTAACTCAAAAAAGATTCAACTTGATCACAAAGTTTCAACAAGGAGGGGGGGCTGATGAAGCTCATGAGTTTAATATTTTTAGTATAATTTTTCATTTGTAATGTTTCTCTACTACAATCAGGCCTGGACAATACCCCAGCAGAGTCACTTTAGGAACACAAAGATTGTTCCGCTGCTAAGTAGCCTAAAAAATACCTCGATAGAGTTGATTACTTTACCTCTCTACACAGGAATCCTTTCTCTTATTTCACCCCCATTTTTTCTTTTAAGAGGACTATGCATTGGCACTTATTTATTTTAGACGGAAGATGGATCCTGGATTATTGAGAGCAGGAGAGGTTGTTCCTTCAGAGAAGTTGTTACACAACATTTTGTCACTGTCCCTACAATCCCCATCTCGCCCATTGGAGGGTCATTTCTATGACCAATAAGTAGTTTCATGGCTTGCAAACACCATCATTGTGTCCCATTACATGAGAGTAACATTCCTCTTATTGAAAATTCTCTGAAAAGAGAATCAAAAAAACTTGTTTTTTCCTTGGCGCGGGTAATCAGTTATGCCCTCGCGCCGAAGGGGAAAATTAGCACTGGGCTCGCGCCACCTGGCACTCTGTCCTAGTTTTCCACCCACGCCAAGCTGTTTATGGAATGTTTTTAAAAAATAGAGGTGGAGATTCCACTCCAACCACCTCAAGGATGAGTCATTGGGAGTGGTTGAACTGATAAACCATAGACTTCCTCCTTTAGATTTATGGTTTCCACATGTTATGGGAACTCCCTAAAGGATAACCCTCCCTCCCACTTTTGTAGGGATCCTATCCTCCTCCTTTTCCTCTATAAAAGAAGCTATCTCTCTTAGTAAAAGCTAGCTGAAATTGGAGAATTAGACATACTATAACTGAATGATTTAATAGCTGAACTAGAGAAGATAGAAGGAATTACGTTGAGGAAGCTTGAGTCCATGACCTCTGAGAGAGCTTGAGTCCATGCCTTCATCCCATCCGAATTCCTTGACGAGCATCTGAGATGCTCTTCGCCTGAACCCTGCTGGAGAAGACGTTTCTTGTCAACGCTCCTATGTTGCGTCCTCCTAACTATCATCGTGATTTTTCCCTTTATTTAGCTGTTGCTTTCAGCATGATTGCCATGGTTCTGGTACAAGACGATGATGATGGTAACTAGCATGTTATTTATTACTTGTCTTGTAACCTTCTCGACCTTGAGACGCACTATGCACATGTCGAGAAGTTAGCATTAGATGCGGTCCAAGACATTCAACGTTTTTGTCATTATATTCTTTTGCGTATAGTGACTGTGATTTCTGATTGCAACCCCATGACCTATATATTGTCTCGAAAATTGCTGGGGGGCAAATAATCAAAGTGGATTGTTATCCTCCAAGGGTTCGATTTGGAATTTACTGCGGCCAAGTTGAAGAAGTCATTAGTCTTTGCTGATTTAATTTGTTCCCTGCCTTCAGACTCTCCTCCGTCTCGTCCTGAGAAATATATACTAGACGATATGCTTTTCTTGATTAGCACCCTCGAATAGTGGTACGGTGATATCATTGTTTATCTATAGAATTCTACTTTCATATCTAAGTTGACGAAGGATGCCCGCCAATGCCTCCTTCATCAGTCGCAACCTTATCGTATAGTCAGGGATACCCTCTATCATGTTGAAGTGGATTCCATTCTCCGTCGATGTTTGACCCTCGAGGAAGCTGAGAAATTCCTTAATGATTGTCACAGTGGTGCCTGTGGCGGTAACATGTCTGGTTATGTTACTGCACAAAATATTCTTCATGCTGGTTATTTCTGGCCTTCTATCTTCAAAGTCTACATTGTCGCAGTTCGTAAATGTCATGATTGCCAGGTTTATCAACATAAGATGCATGCCCCGCCTATACCTCTTCATCCTGTCATTATCGTTGGTCCCTTTGCGAAGTGGGGCATCGATTTTATGACGTGTAACCCTCACTCCACTGGGGGGCATGCTTATATTATTATAGCCGTGGACTACACCAAATGGGCCGAAGAAATTCCTACACTTGCCGCCGACGGTAAGACAACTACTCAATTCATATTCAATCATGTCATTGCTAGGTTTGGTGTCCCTCAAGCCATCATCACTGATCATGGTTCCCATTTTCGGCATTACATGGTGGCCGAGTTGACTTCTAAGTTGGGTTTGCGTCAATGTCGTACTATCCTCAGGCCAATGGCCAGGTTGAAGCCGTGAACAAAGTTCTTGTTACTATGCTTCAACATACGATTGGGATCCATAAATCAAATTGGCATCTCATGTTATTTTCACCTCTTTGGCCATACCTAACCTCAGTTAAGAGTGCAACCGGATTCACCCCTTTTCAGTTGGTTTATGGGTTGGAAGCCACTCTTCCGATTGAATGTGAAATACCTTCGCTTAAGTTGGCTAGTGAATTACTGTCGAACACTTCACTTGAAGAAGAGTGTCTCCTTTATCTCGAAATGTTAGATGAAACTCACCGCTTTGTTCCTCTGGTTATTGAAGCACAAAAAAAGTGGGTCAAAGCTCATTTTGACCAATCAATTTCCCCTCGTTCTTTCGTTGAAGGAGATCTCGTCCTTCTGTACGACCAAGCTCATGATAAGCAAGGGGTAGGTAAATTTCAACCCATGTCGCATGGGCCTTACATTGTTAAATGCGTATTGCATAATGGGGCCTATGAGCTCATTTATTACTAAGGTCATTCGTTAGAACAACCTAGAAATGGGTTGTATCTCAAAAAATATTATGCATGAGTCATTCATGCATGATTTGTGTACGTAGGTGTTTTTTTCATTTTTGTACATGTTTTGATTTGGTGTACTTTGTGAGAATTTTCCTGCTTATTTGGGTCTTTCTTATTTGTGTAGATGTCTATTACCCCTTATGTCGGTTTCGCGGATGGTGCTTCCCGCAGTACCAAGAATTTGTCTTCAGCAGCCTGGGTAATCTATGATCCTGCTGGTGAGTTGATAGAACTGCAAGGCAGTTGTCTAGGATGAACTACAAACAATGTTGTTGAATATAGTGTTGTTATTGAGCTATTAACCGAGGTAATCAATCTTGGCATACACATATTGCTTGTAAATCTAGATTCACAGCTTGTTGTTCTACAACTCAATGGTCATTATTCAGTTAGAAACCCATACATTTTGAGATTGTACTTATGTATTCGTTTGTTGGAAAGACATTTTGATTTTATCACATATCAACATATTCCTAGACGAATGAATGCATTAACTGATACAGTGGCTAACATTGTATTAGATAGACATTTGCATAATTTGTAAAATCATCATCATATGAAAAAGATCCATATAGGAAAATAGCAAGCTATATATATATATATATATATATATATATATATATATATATATATATATATATATATATATATATATATATATATATACATATATATATATACATATATATATATATATATATATCTATATATATATATATATATATATATATATATATACATGTATCTATATATATATATCTATATATATATATATATATATATATATATATATATATATATATATATATATATGTATATAGATATACATACATACATATATATATATATATATACATGTATATGTATATATATATACATGTATCTATATATATATATATATATATATATATCACGTGTTTGCGTGCATCATACATTCAAAAAACATATGTGTGTTTCTATTACATCTTGAGACCCCATGTCTCTCAAAAATGTAGATATAAAGCCTAGGTGTCTAATCGGCGTGATGCTCATGATAGCATGTCACTGCCCATACAAGCCGCCTCAGCAAGCGATGAATACGGCTTGACACCCCAATGGTATGTCGCTGGTAGATGCAAGGAACATCGTCGAATTGTGCATAATATGGGGCTCCATGTGCGATCCCCTCTAGGTTGCGCACGGGCTCCTCTTCCTTGCTTCCCTCACCATGAGGGTCGAAATCACGAGGAATTCGCCTTGCTATCGGAGACATGCCGCGAGTCTCTCTGGGACGACATCTGCAAATACATGTATTTAAAGTCAAAACATACATAAACAAAAAAAAAAAAATCATAATACTCATGAACATTAAAAATGATTCTTACCCAAATATTCATCCCAATCCTCTCCCTCCAGGAGTGGGAGGTCCGGATCACTAGTAAAATCTGTACCAGAGTAGGGCCAGTCCTCCACTAAAATCAACTGTCAGCGGAGCCAATCAAATAAATCCGGTCTCCAGGACATCTGTTGACCACCCCCTGCACTTGGCATCAGAGATTCCCATCAGGACATCCGTGGTTCTCTTACTGGTGGTGTTGGGACTATGACCTCCTGACGCTGAAAAATTGGTAGTCGTTCTAGGAAGAATGATGCCAGGATAGACCCATAACCAAATTGCTTCAATTTGGTATTCTTGCACTTTGTTAGCTGACATTTCATGTTTATTTTCACGGCCTCTGCCCAGTTGTATATGGTCGGTGCCAAGAATTCTACATCAAGAAGCAATTGTGTTTTTGTTGCTTCATGCAGTGCTTGCGATCCCGCAACTCGTGTGATGGTATGTAGCACTACTTTTAGTGCTAGGTCTGGGATAGTTTGAATATCAACTTTCCCACTTCCTGTTCCCTTCTGTGCCCCTCAACATACTCTATCCATCACAATGGACATACTCTCCATGCAAGGCTGGGTACTGGTTAGGATCGGTGCTGCTCCCCTCTGCGACAATATTGTGATAAAGTATACATTAGAAACATATTCTCAAGTTCCTGATATTGAAGGATGAAATTTTCCTAGTCCTCATCCCATATGCTAATCAAATATTTTAATAGCTCTAGTTGAGCATGAAGACACGGTGTCAAGAAGAAATTCTTTAGTCCATAGTCCCTGAGAGCTGATGAGCTCCAAGAATGTTCTTTCTTCCACCACATTCCACTCCATTTCTTTTGTCCATTATTAATCCTAGGCTCAAATGATCAATGAAATTAGTTAAAATTTCTTTAAGAATGAATATTATGACTAACTTGCTATGTTTTTATGATTTTTTCATTGTAGTGCTTTTTGAACTAGGACTAGCTACAGAATGCAGACATTCTGTAGCTAGTTACCAATTCTGCAGCTGTCTTCATGTCTAAGCAGGTTCCAGGTGTCCTCTCAGAGAAAACCACACATTTTCATATTCCAGATCATGCCCTCAGCATTTTTTTCTCTCCACGAAGATTGAACGGAATTCTGTACGTGGTTATGCACATGGGAACTCAAACTAGGAGATAGACTCCTAATAGGACAAGGACAGTCCAGATGTCCTTAGTCATATTACGATGCCACCTTTAGAGTTCTAGTTCGATTTTAATATGGGAAGACAATTATCCCTGGATTATCTCGGATTCTGTTATGTAAATTTGCTATAAATGTAGCTCGGGAAACCGAGGGACAAGGTTAGATTTTGGTTAGATTTTGTGTTTTACTGCTAGATTTCAGAAGTACGAAAACACTCTGTTTTGAAGTAATCTCTCTTTAATGAAAAAGACATCATTTCCTTGAAAGCGTTGAGTCAATCTTGAAGTGGATTTAGTGCTACTCTGGTGGTAGAGGGACCCTGCCTCCTGAGCAACCTTGTTTATACAGTTTAGATAAGTATCTTAGTCTCGTTTTCATTTCTAGCTTAGACAAGTTTCTGAAGTTTATGTTCATATTTGATTTCATTAATCATCACAGTTATACTTACTCTAATAAAATCTTCTAAAATATCATTACAATGAATAAGGCATACTGTGGTGTTGTAGATTTTAGTTGCATTTCCTTTCATTAATTGTCACAGTTAGACTTACTCTAATAAACTCTTCCAAAATATCATTATGATGAATAAGTTCTAGCTGTGGTATTGTAGGTTTCAGTTGCTTGTTTATACTAAGTGTCACAGCCGGTCTTACTCAAACAAACTCTTCCAAAACATCATGAACAACGAATAAGAAACAGCTGTGGTGACTTAGATTTTAGTTGTATTTTCTTTCAGTCTTACATTTATGTTCAACTGCATCGAATAATACAACCATACTTGTTTGACAAAATATTCCAAAATATCATTCCTATTGACGAGATGGACTGTAGAATTCCATAGACTAGTTACATGTTAATTTAGTTACAACACTCCGGAGGTAGATTGCATTTAGTTCAGCTTTGTCATTTCATTTCCAGTTTGATAATGGCATTGTAATTTAACACTGTTCATTGTACTTCAAGTAGACTAGTGGAACTCTAGTTTAGTCTTAGCTCACTGTATTAGCACTCTAGTTTAGTTGTCATCCATTGCATTTTTTAATTTGTATTAGTTGTTAAATTTAAATACCACGGTCTTCATTATTTACAAAACTTCTTTTGTTCCAAACTCATATTAATACATAATCATTTGGACAGAAGTTAGTATCAGTCTAAGACCTAGAGTATTTTGCAACCTTTTTACCATTTCAAAAACAAGGCTTTTCTCAAAGACCATTCTAAAAAGGAAATCTATAACTTCTGAGTGAGGCCTAATGGTATTAAACTGAGTTGCAGAATAGAATTAGAAGTTAAGTTTAGAGTAGAAATCTTATTATGCTACAAATGTTCTTTTCCAAATATATTCCAATGAGTCTTTAATCATGGATGAGATGTTGTAACATTGTAATTTGATTGTTGATTGTTTAGTTAGGAGAACTTCATTTACACTTAACTTGTCCATTTCCCAAGCTCTTCCAACACATCTTTAATGAATTAATTGGATAAAGTTTAAGCTCATGTTGTGATTTATTTCCTTGAAGTCATTATCAAACTTTTCATTTGTTATTTGCTAGCCATAGTTTAGGCTTTGTTCTGTTTTAGTATTTGCATTTGTCATTTGTCATCCATATTTTAGGCCAATAGCTTCTTTTCACTAGCATTTAGTTCCTTCCCTTTTCAAACATAAAACCATAAAACCAAAAACATCAGAAAACACTAAACACAACGTAGTGAGAAACAAATACCTAGGCACATATAGTGCACCACACTTCAGCAGTTTACCAACCCTAGTTGACAATTAATGAACTCAATTTAGGAACACTAGGTTGAGCACAAACAAGAGCTTCCATGCATCTCTCATTTTCCATGGCAAGCTCATCTTCTTCGCTATGTTCCCGTTCTTTCCATTCTATCACCATTTTGCCACTTTTTACTTGTAAACAAATTCATATGAATGATATTAGCCTTTTGGGAACTTGGATTTATAAATAATTTGGATTTGTGACTTACATTATACACACAATATGGTTAGCACCATTGGCGCGACTGTTTGGGAAATAGTTGCGCCAATGGGCGCGCCCTAGTATAAAAAATTGGGCGGTTGGCGCGACTCCATGCCCGAAACCCGCACCAACCTCTGTGCTCTAATTTTCATACTTCCTCCCCTAGATTTCAAAATTAGAAGCTGTAGGTAGTAATAAATGACTCAAAATGAAGAGAAAGATCTCAGCTCTTACCTGGAACTGACGGATTTGAGATTGGTCTGTTGAATTGTCCGTTATCATCGTCGTAAAATCACACAGTAAAATGGGTAACTATTTGCTCCACAAGAGGTAAAAAGTGAAAATAATTGTTTTTTTTACCATTTTTGGCATTTTATAACTTTTTACAACCCTAATTAGGTTTTAAGACATGTTTTTTGATTATTTGATTATATTATTTTTCAAAAAGGGGGTTTTACACGTGTATCTTGTGCAGCAACAGGTTTTTCAGGACATAATGATGAAGTAACGAGTTAAATTTTATACTTTTTTGGACTCGGTAAAAAACGAAAAAGCCACTACTGGAGTCATCTTTCAGCTCTTTTCTGACTCTCTAAAACTGAAAATATTTCCGAGACTCTTGTTGTTTCGAACTTGTTAAATGGCTGCGAAGCGATATATACCCAATATACATTTACCCCTTTTTTGGGCTGAGATAAATTATTTACGAAAAAGGAATACCTTAGCCTATCGGGACTAAGAGGTTCTTTCAGATATTGTTTTCTACATTTTCAGATCTGAGAGACTATTTACGAAAAGGGCCATGATGGAGTTTTCTTTTCTACCTTCTTTTCAAACTCTCTAAACATGAAAATATGCCAAGTTTTCCCTTTGTCAGAATCGTTAAACCTTGATGACATCGGATCTCGTCGCCATGACGTTAATCGAGTTCCTCCTTCCTAGGACTTGTAAAATGTACTAGGTTGGATTTTTCCGAAGGATAAACTTACAACACAAGCATATGCTATCCCCTTCAAGCTTGTTTAAAAAAATAATTAGGGTACTCACCAGAAATGGTGGGGTGAAATGGAACCAAGTTTTAGTTATGTTGGAAGTATATCACTCTTGAACATGACACTTGTCTGCATTTGTGTTGGGTTGGGGACATCTCATTTCGTCATTTTTGCTTCCATGGATTTGGGTAATCTCTTTTGACCTTTCATCTGGTCTTTGCCACGTCATCATGACCTCAAATCCTTTGATGTCAAATACTGCCAAATCCAGTGTCATGCTGCTGATATGTTCAAGATAAGTTTGCCTCTGCAATTTTCAACCTCTCTCTGCTTCTCTGTTGGTCCTCTTTCACTACTATCGTGTTCCTCTGTCTTGTATCGATGATGTGGGAAACATTATGGCCCACCTTTGATCAAGTCACTTCCTATCGACTTCAGCTCATTATCCAGGAATTTGATCTAGAGACTCTTTTCTGGTACCTTGGAGCCGACATGCCTTAATGGCAGGGTTTTCGCATTCGACGCAAGTTCCACATCACTGGCCTTCGATCTGGTGATTCTATGGATGTTTGATGCCAGATCACTGTTCAAATTTTGTGGATTTTACTAGTTGTACCTTGAGAGCCATTATCATTCTTGGTGGTTTCTCTCGTGCCTGTTAACAACTTTCATCATTGGCTAGTAATTAGGTGATTTTCTTGCATGTTTGACTTCAGCTCATATATTTTCATGCATGAATTTTTACTTGTTCGGGTTGAGATGGAGCACAAGACCTCGTATTTTGTCTAATAAAATCCAGGCTACGGATTTCGGTGGATTATCATGAATTACTACATGACTCTTTTGATTCGATGGCTGCGACCATACCTGAGTCTATTTTTTGATCCTTACTACTGGATGGCTACATCCATACCTTGGAGCTCAGTTTTAATATATACTCTATTATGGATGGTTGCACCCATACCACATGTTCATGTATCAGAGATATCAACTGTATTTGTAATTGCAGGTTTTTCGACAGCGGTGTTTGGTTTGAACATGTTCTCATAAAGAATTTTTTCCCTCCCTCTCCCTCGGACCTCATGATTTAGGGGGCATCTGTTACACATCATTTTGTCACTGTCCCTGCAATCCCCATCTCACCCATTTGAGGGTCATTTCTATGACCATCAAGCAGTGTCATGCCTTGCAAACACCATCATTGTGTCCCTTTACATGAGAATAACATTCCTCTTGTTGACAATTCCTTGAACAAAGACTCAAAAACCCTTATTTTTGCCTTGGCATGGGTAATCAGTTATGCCCTCATGCCGAAGAGGAAAATGAACACTGGGCTTGCACCAGCTGGCGCTTTTTCCTATTTTTCCACCCGTGCCAAGATTTTTATGGAATGTTTTTTAAAAATAGATGCGGAGATTCCACTCCAACCACCTTGAGGATGAGTCATGAGGAGTGGTTGAACTGATAAACCATGGACTGTCTCCTTTAGGTTTATGGTTTCCACCTCTTATGGAAACTCCCTAAAGGATAGGCTTCCCTCCCACTTTTATAGGGATCCTAACCTCCTCCTTTTCCTCTATAAAAGAAGTTATCTCTCTTAGTACAAGCTAGCTGAACTTGGAAAATTAGACATACTATAGCTGAACGACTAAATAGCTGAATGACTAGAGAAGATAGAAGGAATTACGTTGAGGAAGCTTGAGTCCATGACCTCTGAGAGAGTTTGAGTCCATACCTTCATCCCGTTCGAATTCCCTGACAAGCATCTGAGACACGCTTCGCCTAAACCCTGTTGGAGGAGACTGTGACGTCAAAGCATCGGTTGTAACTCTTCCTTCTATTCATTTATATACATGACTACTATTTGGTTCCACTGTTGTTAGCCCTCTTTGAATGGTTAATAGTTATGAATGAAATGTTGTCATCTTGTGTGCTATTCTTGTTTTCTTGTTCTTTGTGCAGGTATCCAAGCATAATGGAAAATAGATTGTGACTTTCCGAGGCAGGAGCAAGAGGCCACCACTACTATAGAAACAACGACAGTGTTGGATTCCAAGTAGGTCGATCTACCATTTCTCTTGTTCATTCAATAATTAGGAAACAACAATTTAGCGTGTCTCTTTGTTTCTAGACCGACTCTAGGGCTAGAGGGATCGTCTCTATCTTCAGAGAGGATTTACCTGCATAACAGAAGTATATAGGTTCCTATGATTTAGTCTTTCTCATTTATATTTTCCCCTCCTCCCATTTTAATGATTGGATAAGCATGATAACACCAAAACAAAGAACCAAATATGGGCACAAGGTTTCCCTGATAGACATGATTTTATGGTTTTCCCAAGTCTCTCCTTATGAATGTATCATATTTTTCGTAAGAAATTCATCGGACAAAAGATATAACCAAAAAAAGGAAGGTGAAAAAAGGTTAACCAAATGTTGAAGTGTTACAAGGGTCCTTGGACTTTAGCCACACATACAATCTCAGAAACCTATATGAGGACAACACTTTATTCACAAGAAAAATGAAAACATGAAAGTAAGAAAAAAACAAGAAATGAAAACAATAGTAAAAAAAAAGACTATGTACATAGTGTAGGGAACAACCCTAGATTTCATTGAAAATAATGCCTGAGATATTGGCCATTTATAGGGATAGAGTCAGTATTCCTGCCAACAGATTGAAGACGATAGGTGTGTTGGCCAATATTCTCATGAAAAATGAATGGTACAATCCACATGGATTGAAACTTAGTGTGTTTTCCTTTTTCCTCATGGTATTTATCCCATTTCAAGACTAATTCATCCACACTGAAACAGTTCTTCCCTACAGACTTCTTGTCAAACTACCTCTTGATACAGATTTAATGGAGAATTTTTCTTTGGCTTTCATACTTTATCCCTGTATCTTATGTAGGGTGTCCATCCTACACTGCACTAAAAAACATGGATTGCCTTGGGACTCTTCGGAAAGTTGGAGAGCAGGCAAGTAGATGTTGGGAGGGAGGATGGCTTCTTTTCTGTATACCAGGCAGTAAGGGGAGGCATTCAGGTAAGGCTTAGGTGTGACTCGACCATCCCATAAAGTGTTTACCAAAGCAGAGTGCCAATTCCTTTGCTCAGATAAAATAGCCTTCTTAATGATGTGGATCAAGTTCTTATTCGTGGATTTAGCGAGACCATTCCCCTAAGGGTAGTAGTTAGCAGAATGATTCAATATTATTCCATTTTCCAATGAAAAATCATAAAGCTTTAGTGATGAGAAATATGTTGCATTGTAAAAAAAAAGTGATGTAGGAACACTAAACCTGGAAATGATGTTTTGTTGCAGAAAACTGATAACTTACTGATCATACACTTGTTTGAGCGAGACTGCTTCTGTGCACTCTGTGAAGTAATCTATAGCTGTGAGAATATAACGTTTTTGCTTTGATGAATGTGTAAATATCTTACCAATAATATTTAAGCCCTACTGTTGGAATGGTTCTTCCACTGCGATAGGCTGCAATAGGGTGGCTGACTTCTTATTCCTGTCGGCACACCTTTGAAAAAATTGACATTTGCGGACATAAGTGCGGGCATATTTGAATAGTGTGGGCCAATAGAAGTCGGTCCATATGAATTTATGGGTCATTGTTTTTCCCATAAAATCCATCTAGTGGTCTGTCATGGAGATACTTCGTTATGGTGATTTCTGAAAAGCACCCTATGCACCAACTGGTACGATAAAGCCTTTAGCCTTAGTTCCCTCTTCTAGCATGTGGAAAATTGGGAGCACACGGTGCCATGCTCAAGGTATTGGCTCACATCTACATACCAAAAATTTGTTCTAGTAGTGGGGGTGGTTTGCTCGATATCATACATCTCAATTTCTTGCTCCCACCCTAAGGGGTATTCTTCTTCTTTTGTGTCTACTACTTCTACTGCTAGTTGATAGAGACCATGGCCCTTGATCGCGTGAGCTGGTTTGATTTCTAAGTCATATTATTGCAAACCAATCATCCAATTTTCCCTTATTTCACCCAATTCTTGTTGAACAAGCAATGATATGACTGTTGGGTGTAGGACAAAGAGAATGAAATGATTATCCAATAGATAGGGTCAGAATTGTTTCACCGCCTTATATGTTGCATAAGATTGTTTATACACGATGGGGTAGTTCGGCCCAGGTCCTTTGTAGACTTGTGCTCATGAAAGAAATAGGCCAATCATTGTTCAACTCATATTTGTGTGTAATTAAAACATCAAGAGATGTGTCAAAAGTGAAGATATAAAGCAAAAAATCCTTGTTGAAATTTGCGCTATATAGTGCGAGTGCTTCTGCAATCACCTGTTTGATACAGGAAAACACATCCTTTTCCATTTTGTCCCATTTATAAAAAACATCCTTATTTACCATCTCCTGTATTGGTTTGAAAACCTGAGCATAGTTGGAGATGAATTTATGGAGGAATTTGATCTTCCATAGGAAGCACTGCATGGCCTTCTTATTCACTGGGTAGGGAATCTATGTGATTTATTTGACCTTATCTGGGTTTAACTTAATCCCACTTTTTATGATAATGTGGCCCAAGAGGTTACCCTCAGACACTGCAAAGATGCTTTTCTTGGGATTGAGAAATATCTTGTATTTGTGACATCGTTCGAAAATATTCTTCAAGTGGCGTATGTGATCTGACCTCTGTTTGGATAATACAGTTACATTGTCTAGGTATACCACTACACATTTCCTAATAAACCCATGGAATGTGAGGTCCATAGCTCATTGAAAGGTAGCACCAGGATTAATCAACCCAAATGGCATTCACCTGAAAGCGAACGTTCCCCACTTTGTTAGAAAAGTATTTTTAGCTTGTCAGGTTTTGCAACCAGAACCTGGTTGTATCCTAAATACCGTTTGTAATATTTTTTCCATGGATGGCACAAGGTAGTTATACTTGTCTGAGGCACAATTAATATTTCAGAAATCGACAAGCAAGCAGATTTCCCTGAACTTATTTCTAACTGGGACCAAATTTGACACCCAAGTTGAGTGTCGCACCTTGTAAAAGATCCGAGCATCCAACAACTTCCTTAGTTCTTTCTGGATAAGAGGTTCAAGCATGGGATGGAATTTTCTCAATTTTTTTTTGATATGGATTGGCCCCTTCCTTTATTGGTATAACGTGTTGGATGATTCACGTGTCATAAGTTTTGATCTCATCATATGTCCACACGAATACATCTCAGTACTTCTTGAATAGGTAGATGAAGGCTTGCTACTCTTGTGGTGTACAAAAAATACTGAGATTAACATATTTCAGATCCTTCTGTGTTCCCAAATTAATCTTCTCATGTGACATCGTGGAACTATGATTTTTGGCCTTTGTGGGTCCTCGGAAGCGATTATGCAGGCCATATAGATTTTCCAAGGATACCGCACCCTTGGGGATGAGTTTTCCTTTATTCTTACTAACTGCATCCTACAGTGCTTCTTCATTCTTGTCTTGTCAATTGTCGTGTCTTTGAATATGACAGTGCTTTCCATGAAATGCAGTATATGTTGGTCATCATAAAAAATGCATAAATTAGTGACATTATCAGGATGGATGGTTTATAAATAATTTCAATGGAAAAACCATCCCTAAATGGTGACAACCTAGCAAAAATGTTGGCTAACATATCCGCAACTGCATTTCATTTCTAGGAACAAAAATAATATTGAAAGCTTGGAAATGTGAAATTAAGTGCCATACCTCTTGTTGATAACTCTTTAGATGAGGTGAAAAATAATGAATGGTATTGTGTACTTGTCGTACCACTATTTCATGAATTAACTACTTCTTTTAAGGATGTAACATTGGGGTCAATGGATTTTTGTAAGCCCAAAATGAGTGCCTCATACTCAAAAATTTTGTTTGTGCACTTGAACTCCAGGCGGCTTGAGATCAGGTAGTTTCTTTGCATTGGGTATACTAGAACACAACCAGCTCCTGATCCGTCCTGTGTTTTTGAACCATCAAAATAAAGATTCCACAAATCATATGTTCAAGGGTTTTGAACCACACTAGTACTAGTACTAGTGTTTATACTATTAATTGCATGTAAGTCATTTGCACCAATTGGACTAGGAAGGAGATCCAATTGTGTTTCTGGTGGGACTGGATGGGACTAGGGATGGTTGTGCAAGATATCACCCCAATTATGTTTCCAGGAAGAAATTGGAAAATAAAATTTCTTTGAAGGCCATCGGTTCATTATGTTCGTTTAAGGGGGTCATGTTGTGTTTCATGTATATCTCTGAGTCTACTCAAATATGATTGTTTTTGCCCTGATATAGAAACCATAAGTGAGACCAGTATGTCACAAAATATCCATGTATTTTACTTGACCAATCTCTACTTAATAATAGTCCATATGATTGTGGTATGTCCACAATCACTATGTTTATGCATTGGTGAACTCGTTCGTCGGATGATAAGCGAATGATCACATCTATGAGTTCACCGATCGCATGAACACGAGTTTTTTCTAGTTGAATAATATGTGCATCAGTTTTGATCCATGTTGCATTTATTTTCTTTTCTATGGACAATGGCATTACGTTTACTGATGCACCAGAATCAACCAATCAATTATGTACATTGAAATAAAATATTTTGAAGGTTAAGAGAAAGGGTGGGAAGAGAGTATTTACTTCTAATGTTAAAGCATGAAGTACTGATTCGAGAGAGTCAAAGGACATACCTGACCCCTTATTTAAAGGGGGAATACCTATGGAGGAGTTTTCAAGTGCTCATAAAAGAGTGTCCCGCTAACTCGTGATCTTTGTTAACTCAAACAGTGAAATTTTTACCCGAGCCTTCTTCATGTATTCAAATATGTTATATTCCACAGTGGGAAGGAAAACTAGAGTGTCCGGTGGAGTAGCTTGACTTGCTACTTCCAAAGTGATCATATTATCTTTATTGTTTACAGAAGTATATTTTTTTGAGACCACTTTCCCGAACTTGCTGTTTGTTTTGCTTTGACTTGACTGGCGAGTTGATTTTCCTTAACAAGGCTTCTTTGAGTTTCTACTTTGTCAATTGTGTTGTAATAGTTGACCCTTGGCTTCTTAAGTTGTAATGGTTGGTCTTCTTCTGGGCTGGGGAGTCACTCGGAGGTTTTTTATTGACTGTATTCTTTTGGGTGATAAGTATGCAGTTGAACATGTTTACTATGTGCCCAACACTTGGATTCTCATCTCGTTCATTTTCTTCTTCCAGATCATCTTGCTTATCAGCAAGTACTGTGTCACAAAATTTTTTAAAATTAGAATTCATGGCGTGATTCCATTGTGGGCATGTTTTATCATAATGATAATCTTGAAGATATGAAGAGTATTCGTTCATGCCCAAGTCATTAAGTTTCAATGCCATGTTGGAAATTTGCACATATTTTTCTGGTTGATTAGTGTTGCTACCTGAATTAGTAGTCCTTATAAGTAGGTTGAATCGCGAAGGATTTATACTACTAGTGGTCCCACTTGACCTCTGTTTAAGTTTTTCCAATTCATTTAACAGGTTCTTCACCAAGTGGGTCAAGTTCTCAAGATCGAGTGATTCCTTCTCTTAGGCCTTGTTTACTGGGGCCTGAGACCTTTTACCTACATCCTTGGAGTCTTCTGTTGGTTCATCGTCTGCAATGACTCAAACTATGCACAAGTAATTCTCAATCACGATTGCTTCTTCAATTTTTTTTGAAAGTGATGGTTTCGCAGTCCGCTTCAAGAACTGCGCAATGCTTGCTAGCAAGGAAGAAGTGTAGTAGTCCTTTGTGATGGATTCATGAGGTTTCGTGTCTTCCAAAAATATGTTCAAGACACCATTGAACCTCTGATTGAAATCTTTCACCTTTTAGTTTGGCTCCATTTTTAGGCTGCCTAACTCTTTCAACAACATGGCAGGGGTCTTGTCCTCAACAAATTTCTCAAGAAAAATTCTCTTGAAGCCCATCCAATTCTGGATGGAATTTGGGGGAAGGCTCTGGTACCATAGCACTGCTCTACCATCCAAGGTACATGGAAAAAGTATGCATGCAATTTTATCATAGCGTACCTCAAGTGTTTGCAAATGTAGGTAGAATTTTTCCAAGTGGTCTTCCACTTTAATCATTCTGTCAGTGTCATACTTCGTTAAAATATTTTCTAGGTTCCTCGGCATTTTATGCAGCAAACCCAGAAGTGCGAGTGGGCCTTGAGAAATCTAGTCCAAATCTCGGTCTACCATTTCTTCGTCTTCATACTCCTCCTATTCTTTGTTATTAAATTATAAATCTTTTTCCTCTTTCTCACTACCTAACCTATGGAAGGTTACGCCTGAGAGTAGTGGGTTGTCTCCTATCCCACCACTCAAAACTGGAGGTTCTTCTATGTTTTCCATAGAAACCACTAACTCTTCAACGATAGCAAGAACCAAATATTCCAAGGTATATACCATTAATCCTATAGAGTTAGTTGATATGAAATGATTGCTAGTTATTGTTGTGCTAGTATCATTTCTAGATATAAAATTCTCTTTTCTTTGGTTTACTTATTCATCAAGAGTTTATCTATGAGTATGTGATTGTCAATTACATTTACTTGGTGAAACTTAGTGTTTTTCATAAAATTAAAAGCATAATTTTAAATGAATGAACAACAACAAATATAAACACAACAAACACACATAACATAGCTGAATACACAAAAGTTTGTTGAAGGATTTCACCTCTCCTAGGCTACATCTCCTTGGTCCAGCTTCATAGTGTGGGCCTTTTTATTAGCTTCAAGTGTGCTCAAATTGCTGTTAAAAGCTTCAAATTTTATTGGAACCTATTCCAATGAGTTTAAAACATCAAAATATACTATAAATGACTGCTTTTTTGCTTAATTTGTATTCTGGATGCTTTGGCAATGCGTCCAACACCTGGTGGCCCTAGCCTTCAAAAATATTCAAATGCACAAAAACACCTATATATGACCTTTTCTGCCTCTGCAACCTGCTTCATTGAGTTTCTAACATGTCAATTAGCTAAGAATTCCTCTTTCTAAGCTCTGTTTGTGCGAAAATTTCCTTAGTTATGGAAAAAATAGTATTTCCCCAATTTCTCCACTATTTCTAGAAAACTGCCAGTTAAAATTCTAAAAATAGCAGTGCCGCCAAATTTGGTGAACTCCCTTAAAATTCCGCCAGATTAATATGTTATTAATTATGGATAAGCGCACTTTAATTAAGTCATTAACCCAAAGCACATGTCAAAAATTAATCTCAGATTAATTAACGTAATCCGGATTTAATATAGGTTTAAGTGCTAAACATAGTTTAACATTCCCGCCGGATTCTTTTCGGAGCTCCTGGTTCCAGCTGTCGGTCATGTGGGAGGGGACTGGCCCCTTCCGGACCCCAAACCTTTGGGGCTGTGAAATTGAAATGTTGGTGGGTTTACATCTTTTTAAAGTTTCATGTGGATGGTGCATTGGTTGAAGGGCTTGATGATGAGGAGGGAGGTTGTGGGGTTGAATCACGGCCTCTGCCCTCCAACCATGCATTTGGATACAATGCATATGTGGTATTTAAACCATGGCATACATGGACCTTCAACCTTTAGATTTATAACTCCATTCGAACCTTATAGAATTTACGTAGACCTTGAACCATGGAATTTGAATGTGGTTTGTATTTAATTGATATTTAATATAATATATAACCTTGGCATACGTGGACCTTCGGCCTTTGGATTTATAACTCCATTCGAACCTTATAACATTTACGTAGACCTTGAACCATGGCATTTAAATGCGGTTTTGTATTTAATTGATATTCAATATAATATGTTAAACTATATATATATATATATATATATAAATAATAAAATACAATTCCATTTTAGAAACACTAACAAATTTATCCCCATATAGATCTAACTGGCGAATGAAAAAATGCCACTTGTCATAACCTCATTGGCAGAAACCTAAAGAATACTCTCAAAGATTCCTTTTTGCTGACTTGGCTGCCACATCATCCCTGTACCTGTTCTGCCCATTTTTTACCTGTTTTGGAAAGCGAACAATAGACCATAACTCAGTCATACGAACTGAGATTTTGATGAAACGAGTTGTGTTGGAATCTTAGTGACGAGCTCTACGCTTGCATCATGGTCTGAAGCATTTTTGAGCACTTTGAATTTTTAGCTAAAATACTGATCCCTGATCATAAGTCTTGTTTTTCTTCTAAGAATATGGAATATTAGATATTCCTGGGATCAATCCAACTGCTTTTGCGAATTAACGGGTTATGGGATGGATAACCTAAATCTGATTGTATGATATTTTGCAAGTTCACATGGGTTATGTTTTAGAATAGTCACCAACTTCAAGAGCATGGGCAGGGGAGGTGGTGTGTACATTGTTGCCTGGATTAGAAGATGTAACTTTGGGGTCGGTGGGTTTATCAACCATAAAATTGGCTGCCCTCCTTCTGGCGCCAGAAATGCTGACATTGTTGGACTCGCCAACATTCAGGGGATCTCCCCGATATAAAGTCCCAATTATAACTCACATCGTTTGGTGTAGGAGTCCCATCTGGAACAAAGCCTCGATTGTCTTATTCTTACGGATATGCCTTGGATCTTGCTGTTAGAAAGAGAGGGTGATGCAAATGTACTTTTGCAAAGAAAGGGGGTGTGCCTAGTGAGTGTCTGATTGCAAGTGTGTCAAGGTTCTTCTACTGTGGAGGGTAAAGGAAATAAAAGTGAGACTATAAGAGAGCTGTAATAGTACCACCTAGGAAGAGACATAGGTGAACTGAAGGATTTCGTCTAACACACAGGGGAATAGTCCACAACAGATGCAGTGATCATTACACACAACAACTTAAGAAAGGTCTGTCTAATATCCTGTGGAATAGTCCACAAGGATGGGACAACAACTACACACACAGTAATATGAGAAATATTTTTCTAATATCCTACATAATAGTCCAAAAGGATGTGACAACAGTTGCAACCATTACAACACATTCTCAACAAGATAAGCACTAAAATAACTGGAATAGTTCAACTATCTCAAAACACATGAAAATCAAACTTGAAGTATAAACATCCGTAGAATAGTCTTACAAACATTCATAAGTCATGCATGAAGAACATGTTGGCCTTGAAAGGCTTCTGTTGTTAAGTAAAATTTATGAGACACATGTATACAATGAACACCACTAGCTCCAATAGTGGAGCCTTGGAGCCACTCCTTGCTCCATAAAAGAACTAGATATTCTCTCTACTGCTTTGTTGGTGGAGCCAAGGTGAAAATTATGTTTCTCATACAATTAGGGAGTATATATAACTAAGGGTGACTCTTTGACTACCCTCATGACTATTTGAATTCCCATGAATTTTCATCTTACATGACCCTTTACATTCATGTGTGTCCTTTGGACTTCCACTTTAAAATAAATTTGATTACAATGGACATGATATACAATAGTGATGTTGCAACATGACCACTCATGACATGACATGATATGAAACTGCTGGCATGGACTGCTTGATGGCATGGCAATGTCAAGCCATTGTTGTTGTTGAGATTTAATTTTCTTCATGAGAGAGCTATCCTTTACTCCTCTACATGCCTTGGTAATAAGGGGTCTTCAATGATCTCAAGTCTTGGATAGTCGCCGCAAACTAGTGTCCTTTGGATTTCTCTTGATCAATCATCTTGTAAGTTCAGCTGCAAGATTGTCTTTGAGCATGCTTTCCTCCTTCTTCTCCTCCTTTTTCATCTCGCCATTAATTGATATAGTACATGTTACTACAATCCACTCATGACGCGGGGATGACATCAATCTGAAAACCCTTAGCCTAATATGATGCATTCTAATCCATGAACTAAGCCTGGGACAAGTGGCAGGCTAGGAAAGGAGGCTCAGTGATTGCACAGCTTCACAGTTCAGGTACGCAATGTTAGCCATCTATAATTTATGTTATACCAAATGATGGTTAAATATGTTCTTAAGCCTTCAAGAAGAAATATTCATGGAAAATTGCTAGTTCTTGAAGCCTTCTTGGTGTCTTTTATCTTACAAATCATCTTCATTGTTATTTCCACAAGAAATCCCTCAAAATCCTGTTGTTTCCAAAGTGAAAACTATTTTTCAAAAGCCTCATCTCCATCATTTCATTCATCTGTTTTATCTTCACAATTCCCTTCATACCACTCATTTTTCCCCTCATTTATCCTTTACTTCCTCAAAATCCCATTTTTAGACCATTTAAAACCTTTATTTGGTTTAAAAACCTCTTTTTACACCCTATCGAAACTCCTCAAAAAAGGCTAAAATCCCACTTTTTGGCCTATTTTCCGCTCATTTTAGCATAAAGCTCTAAGCGCCTTTTGGCTTAGCCTTAGCCCCTTTTTCATCATATGACCCACACCACGATCAACCGCTAAGCCCATCGGTGATCGGCGCATCTCATTTTCTAAGTTCTACTTCCCTTTTCCTTTTCTTCAGATGGTCGATCCCTGATTTAATCTCCGCCATTGATCATTATGCCGATCTGACGGTTCGTGCTCCATCACATCGGTGCATCACCCTTTCCCTTCCACCTTTCCTTTTCTCTGCCGATGCGATCTCCCAAGTAAATCTTTGCCGTTGATCTAATCTAGATCGAACGGCCCTCGCCTCTTCACAAATTTTCCATCCTAGCTTTCTTCCTCTCGCACATCTTTAACTCCGATCTCCCGATTAAATCACAGCCATCGATCTCCTAGATCAGACGACGTAGGTTCACTGCGGGGGTATCCGTCCAAGGCAGCATGTACTCCCTAGTCCCCCCGTAGTTAAATCTCCACCGTTGATCGTTTTCTTGATCCAAGGGCCCGCATTCTCCCATTCACTGCGGGGGCACCCCGCCAACGAGATATTTCTGTACCCTCCGTCCCCCCGCAATTGATCTCAGCTGTAGATCTTCTCCATGATCCGACGGCCATTAACTACTCTCCCAATTCTGCCTCCTTCCCTTTATATAATTTCCTCACCATGATTTTAGCCCTTTATTACTATAAATTCAACGACGCACAACGTTTTACTCAACCTCAAGCCTCCCCGCTCTGTGACAAAAAAGTTGACGTCGTCACCCTAGCCCCACCATATATTTCCTCCGCTCATCTTATCTCCCCTCTCACTCATCCACAACCATAGATCTTCGGCCCAAAGATCTAACAATCCCAAATTCGTTTCGCGCTTGTTTCTCCAAAAGAGTTGATCACGCATTTTCAACGCGAAAACGGTGGTTTTTCAGGAGCATACGTGTCGAGCGATAACCCGTATCGCGTTTGACTATCACAAAACCACTTACCACTCTGATCTCACGTGAATACCACCTCTGGTATTCCCAAAACCACTTACCACTCTTATCCTGCGCGAATACTACCTCTGGTATTCCCAAAACCACTTTCACCACTTCATGCCATAATTCAATTTAAAGCCTGGTTCTGCCTTCCGCCATGGGTTTTTCCACCTCCGCTGCATTCTTCAATTCTCTGTAAACACTCTTATACCTATCCTGAGCCTCTGAAGCAATTAAAACCCCAGCTCGCAGGATTTATTTAATATTTTGGTTTGTTTTGCAGGTTTTAATGGTGGATTAATACATAGGCCTCCCACAGTGAAATATCAGTGGAAAAGGACTGCAGGATGACGATCATGGGATCGTAAAATGAAAAAAGGGATCTGCCATGGCTTCATGTGATCTATCCGTGCCTCATGAACACTGGTAAAATAAATAAAACCTTCCAACGCGCCAAGAACACCTGCACACAGAACAAAAGGAAATATCAGTGAAGAATAAAGATAAAGGGATTAAGCGTAAAGTTGAATATCAAGAGCTTAACCCGTGAAGATTAAAGATAAAGCACAACATGAAGAAAAATAAATCAAATTTAAATGAGTCGGCAAGGATAGATCAACAAGGCAGAAGGCCTCATGCACGACAGAGCAAAACAGTTAATTCATCAAAATATTTGAAGCCACCTGTAGCCTGTTTTTTTACCTACAAAGACACTATGATAGTTATCACACTGACAGAACATCTTTTGACTGTCAGAACAATTATTGTAAGACATGGGAAAACCTTAAAACCCATTCCTTTCACCTACTTTATCCTCAACAAGTAAAGACAGAGTTATTAAACAGAGAAGTAGTGCAACTCATTCTTACCTTATGCCCTGCGTGGTTTTCAAGGCTAAGAATGAATTTACTCTGTAATTAATAAAATTTTGAACCCTAAAAAGAGTTCCACCTCCTCATTCTTCTATAAATATTCTATGAGGAGCTCTTTTTTAGGGGTTGGTTGCTGGCATTCGAACTCTTTGCAGTTGTACATAGTCTGGCTGAAGATTAAGAAGAAATTGAAGTTTTGGAAGACTGATGATGCTTTGACATGTTTTATTAATGAGAAGGCTCTATCATTGGATCCCTGAACATGGTTGTTGGTGATGTATTCTGATCTGTTAATGTTATTTCCTGTTTTCCATTTTGTTCCATCATTCTATACTTGCAGGAGAGTAAAAATCTTAGGCTAAGAAATGTCTCCTAGAAGCACCTTAGGGCTGTTTACTCTTCACTGCCTTTATTCTTTCATCTGTTGAAGGTTTTATTGAGTAGTTTGACTGCTGTTCAAACCCTTAAGCTTGTTTATTTCAGAAACAGTTCAAAAAGTTGGTCCCAAGAATGATTTATGGTTTTCCCTACTTACTTACTGCCACTTGAAAATTGTTTATGAAGTCTCCCTTTAAAGTACCATTGTTTACAGTTTGCCAGAGTGATCTGTTTGGATCATACCCTATGTTCTTGCTGAGATAATTGTTTTGAAGGTCTTTATAATTGTAGTCTTAGATGTCTAGGAGTTCCCTCTTCTATGAATGCATTTATTTGTGAATCTTGACTGTTTTCTAAATTCCTTGAAGGTGAAATCTGTGGATGAAATAGAGCGTTCCTCGACTCCTAGATTTCATTTAAAATTTTTTGTCTTGGAATTATTATTTGCTGAAGTGTGGTTTCTAGAATTTATGGTTAGCCCTCTCTATGAAATGCCTCTTCATGTTCAGATAATGTTTTAAGACCCTTTGTTGAGAGGTACATATAATTAAGGATTCTTAATTGACCTTAGTTCTACTTCTTCTTCTAAATCCTTAATGTCCATTTCATTTCATCCACCAAACCTAAGATCCACTGGCCAAGTTAGATTTTCCCTTTGATATCCCATATCCATTGATTGAGCTTGTTATAACTTCTTCTTGGCTCCATTTCCCAATGGCTCTGGTTTTTCCCCTTTCTATCTATGCTTCTTAGATCATTCATGTTCAACCAACCAAACCCAAAAAAACAAACTTGCACTTAATAACTAGCCTCAAATCACCCTTTACAAGAAAACAAGTCATATCTTTGAAAACAATTGAGAGATCCCTCTCTAAGACTAGGAGGGCTAGATCTTAGAGCTCTAAAGCTAGGTTTATATGTTGCCTTGTCATTTGATTTTCCAATCATCCAAATCACAGGACCCCAACATTTTGGAGATCACGATGGGAATTCTGAGTACATAATAGTCCAGCAAGCTCTTATAGACTCTTTAGTCCTTCAACAACCATAGAACCACATAAAAACTTAGAAAAAACCCAAAACCATTCAGATTGGTTTCATAATAAACATTGGTGGTGGACCATAGAATATTTTACCTCCAAAAGAGCTAAAAATTTCCACCTGGCGACTCCACTGGCCTCCAGTAGGCCTATTACTTCACTAGTCCTTGTAAAATCCCTTGGGAATGCATTCAGCAAACCCAATCATACTGTTGGTGGACAGAAAAGCTAAAATTTTCCACCTGGGGACTCCACAACCTCCAAAAGACCTAATGACTCCACTGGAAGAAGACTCTAAACTGGTTGACCAGATACAGTGACCTCTTTTTTATAAACATGGATCCAAGTGTAGACAGAGAAACAAAACTAGATGCATTATTGGACATAATGGAAAAAATGTACATACTTGATAAAATATTGGATAGGCATGAGGCTGATAAAGATATTGATTATCCAGAACAACCCATGCTTTCTCCTAATCAAACAAAAACTCAACCACTACAAGACATATACAACAAGAAAAATATGTATGATGAGTAGGATTATAGAGAGAATAATGAAGAAGGTTGTCAAGAAAGTCCTGACAGCATACCTTTATCTTGTATTGCATTGTTAAGAGAACTTTACGACCAAAATGCAAATACAAAAAGTGAGCAGTGCTATGAGGAAACAATAAGCCTCCTAGGAAACACGGAACCTGAAATAGAAGAAAAATCAACACCTATAGGGACTCTCCCTCTATGTTGTAACTCAATTCAGAGTTTAAAAGAAGGATGGCATCCTGACAATCTATTAGAAACAACTCATGAATCCCATGTTCAAATCGACTATCACAAAGACCAAGAAGAGCTGTTTGAGAGCGACAAAGATTAGGAAAAAGAAGAAAGTCCTCAAGGTCTTCCTGCAAACACAAGTAAAGATTCACTAGGAGAGGCTCAAGAAGATATTCAGCCTGAAAATTAGTCAACACAAGAGAAAGAGTATTGTTGTAATTCTATCCAAAGAAAAATAAAAATTCCTCCTCTTTTGACAGAAGAAGAGATTGATCAAATATTAAACAGATAGCCAGCCCTCAAAAATTCATTTGAACAAAATGTTTCTTCTCATCTACCTACTGAACCTTGTTGTCTTGAACCAGAAAATAAACTTGTAGATCAGCTTAAAGAAAAACAAACTGATAACCCAATATGCTTGATTGGTGAAATATTCTATACTAATGATTTTCCAATTTTTGATCAGTCTGATGATGATGATGAGCTCCAAATAGAAACTAATCATGCAGGGCAACCAGCAGTGGATTGGTGTCATGAATTGCATTATCATCAGCTTGAAAGTAGTAATCAAACAATGCAGCCCATCAAAAATATCTTTCACATAATTGGGAATCAGCAATCTATCAGTTGTAATGTTGAGGTTGAGAGGAAAGAGGAATTTCTTGAGCAGGATGAAGATAAGGAGCCTTCTCCTAAAAGGGTTGAGGTAATAAAGGATACCCTTGCTCAAGAATATGATGATATCTTCACAGAGCACAATCCACTGAATCAGATCTTACCAGGACTACAAGAGGACAACATTGCTATATATGATAAGTCCTCCAGTTCAGATGATAATGAAGATGAGAAAGGAGTTCTTTCTCAAAAGAATTTAAGCTTGATCCAGTGGAGGAAAAGGTAATCCTGGTTTAAACCTATCTTCCAAATATTCATAACCAGGCTTTATTTCAAGATCCCTAGGCTCATTTCTTGAAGATATTTGAAGAAGGGATAAAGGTTGTTAGAAGCAGTATATTGCCAAGTGCAAGAATTTTTTTTAGCATTGCTACTAAAAAATAGTGAGATGGGAGTGGCTCTTCGGTTTATCCGGTATGTTCAAGGAGATGAGTAAAGACCAATCATGGAATCACCTGATTGATTGGATGTACTGGAAAAGATAATTTAATAGCTAAAATATGTAATTTCCAAATTAGATTAGGTTAGATAGGAAAGAAAATAAGCTCAACCCTTTGAGCATTTAGTTGGTTTTTAGTTTTTTCTTTGAAAGAAAAATTGAAAAAATACAAAAACAATAGAAAAAGAGAAAAAGAGTGAAGATTAGAAAAATAATAAAGGTACATCCCCATACCCAAAAAGAAAGATAATCTGAAAGTGTGCAAGCTTAAATGCCACTACTAAAATAAAACACTGCTATTTAGCCATACAACCTAATCATGACTAGATAGATTTCAATTTACTGCTGATAGGTCAATGAAGAATATTTTCCAAACTGTTTAATCTTGGCTTATCAGTAGAATAGATTAGGATAGAGAAAGAATGGTTCAAACATTCTCAAAATCTGAACCAAAGGAAAGGAAGAAAATATGGCTCTAAATAGATCAAAACTTGAGCCAATAAGAAAGAAGGATGTCTTTAATTTTTAGATCTTAAGCCTTCACAATTTTGTTTTAATGTTCTAAAAATAAATTCTATGAGCAGCTTGTACATACAACCATAGACACTACAGCAAATCAGACTATTTAATCCTAGTTTATCTGTGTTTAAATTTATGTTTTAGAATGTAGAGAATGTAGATCTGTCAAACAGCTTAATCTTGACAGATAGTAGATTAGGTAGAGAAGTTTCTGAGTCCAACTGTTTAATATGGACTATTGGAAGAAATAAGGGTAGCCTTAGATAGTTTTATCCTTCTTTTTTCAAAAATAAATTGTAAAAGAGATGCCAGTCCAAGTGCACTCAAGAAAAGAAAAAAAAAATGCTAGGACAAGTAGTGTGGGTAGGTAGAGGTGTTGTCTTAAAGTGTTTTCATGCTGCAGGTCATTGAAGAATTTTAAAAATACAAAGAAAATCAACAAGAAGACAAAGAAATTATTCCCAATGGATAAGTCACTGGTCTGCTAAAAATCTAGATATTGATAAACTAGGGTTCTGGACACCTAAAAGGACAGTTGTCCTCCCCAAGTGGATCCACTGTTAGCCATCTATAATTTATGTTATGCCAAATGATGGCTAAATATGTTCTTAAGCCTTCAAGAAGAAATATTCATGGAAAACTGCTAGTTCTTGAAGCCTTCTTGGTATCTTTTATCTTACAGATCATATTCACTGCTGTTTCCACAAGAAATCCTTCAAAATCCTGCTATTTCCAAAGAGAAAATTGTTTTTCAAAAGCCTCATCTCCATCATTTCATTCATCTATTTTATCTTCACAGTTCCCTTCATACCACTCATTTTTCCTCTCATTTATCCTTTACTTCCTCAAAATCCCCTTTTTAGACCATTTAAAACCTTTATTTGGTTTAAAAACCTCTTTTTACACCCTATCGGAACTCCTAAAAAAAGGCTAAAAACCCACTTTTTGGCCTTTTTTTGCTCATTTTAGCATAGAGATCTAAGCGCCTTTCGGCTTAGCCTTAGCCCCTTTTTCATCATATGACCTGCACCGCGACCGATCCCTAAGCCCATCGACGATCGACACATCGTATTTTCTAAGTTCCGCTTCCCTTTTCCTTTTCTTCTGATGGCTGATCCCCGATTTAATCTCTGTCATTGATCATTATCCTGATCCGACGGTTTGTGCTCCATCGCATTGGCACATCACCCTTTCCCTTACACCTTTCCTTTTCTCCGCCGATGTGATCTCCCTACTAAATCTCCTTCATCGATCTAATCTAGATCGAACAACCCTCGCCTCTTCGCAAATTCGCCATCCCACCTTTCTTCCTCTCGGACATCTTTAACTCTGATCTCCCGATTCAATCATAGCCATCAATCTCCCAGATCAGACGGCGCAGGTTCATTGCAGGGGCACCCGTCTAAGGCAGCCTGTACTCCCCAGTCCCCCCGCAGTTAAATCTCCATCGTTGATCGTTTTCCTGATCCAACGGCCCGCATTCTCCCATTCACTGCAGGGGCACCCTGCCGACGAGAACTTTCTGTACCCTCCATCCCCCTGCAGTTGATCTCAGTCGTAGATATTCTCCATGATCCAATGGCCATTAAATCCCCTCCCACTTCTGCCTCCTTCCCTTTATATAATCACCCCACCGTGATTTTAACCCTTTATCACTATAAATTCAACGACGCACATCGTTTTACTCAACCTCAAGCCTCCCTGCTCCGTGAAAAAAAAATTGACGTCGTCACCCTGGCCCCACCATATATTTCCTCCACTCATATTATCTCCCCTTGTGCTCATCCACAACCGTAGTTCTTCGGCCCAAAGATCTAACAATCCCAAAAAAAAATTGCGCTCGTTTCTCCAAAAGAGTTGATCACGCATTTTCAACGCGAAAATAGTGGTTTTTCAGGAGCATACGTGTCGAGCGATAACCCGTATCACGTTCGATTATCACAAAACCACTTAAAACTCTTATCTCACACAAATACCACCTCTGGTATTCCCAAAACCACATACCACTCTTATCCCGTGTGAATACCACCTCTGGTATTCCCAAAACCGCTTTCACCACTTCGCGCCATAATTCAATTTAAACCCTGGTTCTACCTTTCGCCATGGGTTTTTCCACCTCTGCTGCATTCTTCATTTCTCTATAAACACTCCTCTGCCTCTCTCGAGCCTCTAAAGCAATTAAAACCCCAGCCAGCAGGATTTATTTAATATTTTGGTTTGTTTTGCAGGTTTTAATGGTGGATTAATACATAGGCCTCCCACAGTCAAATATCAGTGGCAAAGGACCATAGGATGACGAACCTGGGATCTTAAAATGAAAAATGGATTTACCATGGCTTCATGTGATCTCGTGCCTCATGAACACTGGTAAAATCAATAAAACCTTCCAGCGCACCAAGAACACTTGCACATAGAACAGAAGGAAAGATCAATGAAGAATAAAGATAAAGGGATTAAGCGTAAAGTTGAAGATCAAGAGCTTAACCCGTGAATATTAAAGATAAAGCACAGCATGAAGACAAATAAATCAAATTTAAATTATTCGGCAAGGATAGATCAATAAGGTAGAAGGCCTCGTGCATGACAGAGCAAAGCGGTTAATTCATCAAAATATCTGAAGCTGCCTGTAGCCTATTTTTTTACCTACAAAGACACTCTGATATTTATCACACTAACAGAACATCTTTTGACTGTCAGAATAGTTAAGAAATGGGAAAACCTTAAAACCCATTCCTTTCACATACTTTATCCTCAGGAAGTAAAGACAGATTTATTAAACAAAGAAGTAGTGCAACTCATTCTTACCTTATGCCCTGCATGGTTTTCAAGGCTAAGAATGCATTTACTCTGTAATTAATAAAATTTTGAACCCTAAAAAGAGTTCCACCTCCTCATTCTTCTATAAATATTCTATGAGGAGCTCTTTGTTAGGGGTTGGGTGCTGGCATTCGAACTCTTTGCAGTTGTACATAGTTTGGTTGAAGATTAAGAAGAAATTGAAGTTTTGGAAGACTGATGATGTTTTGACATGTTTTGTTAATGAGAAGGCTCTATCATTGGATCCTTGAACATGGCTATTGGTGATGTATTCTGATCTGTTAATGTTATTTCCTGTTTTCCATTTTTTTCCATAATTCTATACTTGTAGTAGAGTAAAAAGCTTAGGCTAAGAAATGTCTCCTAGAAGCACCTTAGGCCTGTTTACTCTTCAGTGCCTTAATGTTTTCATCTGATGAAGGTTTTATTGAGTAGTTTCACTAATTTTCAAACCCTTAAGCTTTTTTATTTCAGAAATAGTTCTAACAATTGGTCCCAAGAATGATTTATGGTTTTCCTTGCTTACTTGCTGCCACTTGAAAACTGTTTTTGAAGTCTTCCTTTAAAGTACCATTGTTTACAGTTTTCCAGAGAGGTTTGTTTCGATTATACCCTCTGTTCTTGTTGAGATAATTTTTTTGAAGGTGTTTATAATTACATTCTTAGATGTCTAGGAGTTCCCTCTTCTATGAATGCATTTATTTGTGAATCTTGAATGTTTTATAAATTCCTTGAAGGTGAAATCTGTGGATGAAATAGAGCGTTCCTCGACTCCTAGATTTCATTTAAAAAAGTTTGTCTTGGAATTATTATTAGCTGAAGTGTGGTTTCTAGAATTTATGGTTAGCCCTCTCTATGAAATGCCTCTTCATGTTCAGATAATGTTTTAAGTCCCTTTGTTGAGAGGTACATATAATTAAGGATTCTTAATTGACCTTAGTTCTACTTCTTCTTCTAAATCCTTAATGTCCATTTCATTTCATCCACCAAACCCAAGATCCACTTGCCAAGTTATATTTTCTCTTTGATATCCCATATCCATTGATTGAGCTTGTTATAAATTCTTCTTGAATCCATTTCCCAATGGCTCTGGTTTTTCCCCTTTCTATCTATGCTTCTTAGATCATTCATGTTCAACCAACCAAACCAAAACAAACAAACTTGCACTTAATAACTAGCCTAAAATCACCCTTTACAAGAAAACAAGTCATATATTTGCAAACAATTGAGATATCCCTCTCTAAGACTAGGAGGGCTAGATATTAGAGCTCTAAAGCTTGGTTTATATGTTGCCTTGTCATTTGGTTTTCCAATCAGCCAAATCACAGGACCCCAACAGTAAATCAACATCATTGAGATTTGATACGACGCAGTGCACATTTCAGGCTATATTGAGGGACATGACTGCACAGTTTCCCAAGTCAATGGAGACAGGCAGTAGGGTTGAGAGCTAAGAAATACAACTATGCAGTTAAAGAGGTCAAGGAGGCCTAGGTGACTATGCAGGAGGAAATACAACTATGCAGTTAAAGAGGTCAAGGAGGCCTAGGTGACTATGCAGGGTGTAGTTCTAAAGCTTAGGAGATGAGCTTGTGTCTTGAAGTTTCAAAGTGTGTAGTTTAATCCAAGCTGGAGGCCTTAATTCCGCAATTATAGAGGTCAAGGTCGGTTCTTGGTCACAAAACTATGCAATGGAGAGGTCTTAGAGAGCCAGTACTACGCATTACATAGTACTAAGCAACAAGGTCACAATTAAAGGACTAAGATTGCATAGTGTGCAGCTCAGGGAAGGCCTAAAGAAGTTGAGTTTCTCAGTCGGGAAGTTTTCCGGAAAATGACTAAGTGTGGGACCGATGAGATTGATGCAAACATTGATGGAATTTGACTATGATCACACCCTTAGCATACTTGATGAATCAAAAAACATAGATCATCTGAGGCATACAGACAAAGAATTCTCCTCTTTTTGACAACTTTATGACAAGTTACGATAAGAGCAACACTAAATATACACTTTATGACGACTGTCACGACACTTTGTGCGATAGTGCTCAGAACTTTGGAAATGCGTGTGATGAATACTTAAATGGTTAGAACAACTAATTTATGCAAATATGACCTATTCAAATCACTGGAACTAGCTCATATATTCACTGCCGTAGCACAACATTCCAAAAGGTGAGACTTTTCCTATCTTGTGAAAGGGATCACAACACTTTAAGAAAAACAATGAAATGAACTTCAAAGTTTGTGGCATCCATAAACAAGACCAAGGAAGGCTCTGAAATTCGGTATAGGCTAAAATTTTAGAGGGGGCTATGGCTACAACACTTAGATACACCTGCATCCTCTATGTTGTTATGGTACAATGAGAATAACAATATGGAATATCACTCTTGTGTATTAATGAATCGTATAGTACAACTAAGGGCATGGTATATTCTCCATTGTTGGTGTTGTGAAAGATCCAATGAAGTATTAATGTTGGAAACCCTTTAGTATATACTAGAGTGTTATAGCACTTGATGTTCCCTTGTCCTTATAACCTTGAAAAAACTAGACTATATATTGACTAATGAAGTTCCTAAATATTCGATTATAAATAGAAAATGTGGATTTTTTAGCATGGTAATAGTCGACTAAGAGTAATACTCCCAATAACGTTTAAAAAAAAACAAAATTTAGGGCCTTGTTGCTACCATTTTGGGAGACCTATGTCAAAACATTCATTGTATCATGTTAATCACATGGGTATAACTCTTGAGTAACCCTTTTTTGTGGACCCAAGAATACAATGCTCATATTATATCTTAAAAGACTCCTCCTAAGTCATTGGTCATATCGAGATTTTGTTGAGATCTTAAATGGTCCCATGGCCCATACTCACAATAAGAAATTTGTAGAGGAAAAAGGTTAGGAACAACCCAATAAGTACCAATAGCTTTATTATAGGACTCATGAGCTTAATTATTTTAATCAAAGACCACAATAATCACCTCTCATCGAATATTGATGAAAAAGGGAGACATTTGAGACCATGTCCAAATGGATATGTGTGTAGTTATGTGTTAAGGTGCTAGATCCACACATGGACCAACCAAGGAGGAATCTACAACAAATGAAGAGTAGCACACTTACTGTTAGAAAATTATATATTACAGAGCAATGAAGCACATAAAATATGCGAAAAAAACAAGCACACAAAACACATAAAACTAGAGAGACACACATATACGTGGTTCACCCAGTCTAGGCTACGTCCACCCCGAATAGCCAGTCCTTCCTTTTTATTATCCAAAAAAGTAAAGAGACACAACCTACATCAGATCTGCTGTAATATCCTCTATTCTCTCTCACAGTCTCCCTATCTGTTTCTCGCTCTGAGAATACACATACAATACACAGACGCAATACAATACCCTCATACAAAGCGAGGGGTTTCCTCTAGGGAAAAAAACCCTAAACTAAACATAACTTCTACCATCAGTTCATCCGCCTAATGAACAGCCCAGATTGACTAGAAATTACTATACTTTTACAAGGCAATTTTACATTTGTTTTTAGCTTCAGGGGCGTTGCCCTCGAAACCCCCGCCAAGGGGTGGATCCATAAAGTCGCAACCGCCCCCCCTGGACCCCCCAGGAAGCGTTTAATTACGGGCGGCATTGCCGCCCAATTAAGGTATAGGGGTCCAACACTGCAATACAAAATAAAGAAGATAATCAGGCTCCACACCCAACAATCTCCCACTTGGAGACTGATTGTAGCAACTCTATCGCTGCTTCATTTGTTGGATAATGACTCCTCTTTGGACCTGGCTGTTTCTCATCTTCATCGTCATCCTCGTAGACCAATTGAAACTGAGCATAATCTCAGTTTCTCCCTGGTTACAACTTTTTTTAGCATATCTGCAGGATTCTGGCTATTGTGTATCTTTTCCATCTTCAACTCTCCATCTTCCAATACTGACCATATGAAATGGTACTTGAGATGTATGTGTTTAGTCCTGTAATGAAATGTTGAGTTATTTGCAAGATGAATGGCACTTTGGCTATCATTGTATAACCTTCCCATATCACGCTTCTTATCCAATTCATCCATAAACCTTTGTAACCAAATCATTTCCTTACTAGCCTCTATAGCAGCAACATACTCTGCTTCTGTTGTTGAAAGTGCAACAACACTTTGGATCTTTGAAACCCAACTGACAGTTGTTCCACCTACAGTAAATACATATCCTGTAGTGCTCCTCCTGTTATCTCTGTCACCTGCCATATCTGCATCAACATATCCCTATAGAGAAATATTTAAACCACCAAAGCATAATGCTTGATTTGTGGTGCCTCTCAAATATCTAAGAATCCATTTTACTGCCATCCAATGTTCTTTTCCTAGATTTTTCGTGTACCTACTTACAACTCCCACTGCATGTGCAATATCAGGCCTTGTGCAGACCATTGCATACATTAAGCTTCCTACTGCTGATGCATATGGAACTTTAGACATATAGTCCATTTCTTCTTGGGTCTTGGGACACATCTCCTTACTAAGTTTGAAATGGCTAGCAAAAGGTGTACTAACTGGTTTTGCATTTTGCATATTAAATATTTTCAACACGTAATCATTCTGAAACAATGTTAATTTGTGATTTTTCCTGTCTCTAGTTATTCTCATACCAAGGATTTTTTTCGCAGCTCCCAAATCCTTCATTGCAAATGAATTTGCCAATTTTCTTTTGAGCACATTTATTTCCTGCATGTTAGACCCTGCAACAAGCATGTCATCTACATACAATAACAATATAAAATAGCTGCCATCATTTTTCTTTTTCAGATAAACACAATGATCAGATTGACATCTAGTATAACCTTATTCAGACATAAACTTGTCAAATTTTAGATACCACTTCCTTGGAGCCTGTTTTAAGCCATACAAGCTCTTCTTTAGTCTGCACACTAATTATTCCTTCCCTTTGACCTAATATCCTTCTGGTTGCTGCATATAGATCTCTTCCTCCAAATCTCCATGGAGAGATGATGTCTTTACATCTAACTATTCAAGATGTAAATCTTCCGCTGCTACAAGACTTAAAATAGTTCTAATTGAAGTCATCTTAACAACAGGAGAAAATATTTCATCAAAATCAATACCTTTCTTTTGTGCAAACCCCTTCACCACAAGTCTAGATTTGTACCTCTATTTTCCTCCATCTTCTTCCTTCAGCTTGTAAACCCATTTATTCTGCAATGTAGTTTTACCTGCAGGCAACTTGACTAAGTCCAAGTCTGGTTATGCATTAAGGAGTCCATCTCTTCTTCCATGGCTAGCTCCCACTTCTTCATGCTTTCAACCTGCATTGCTTCTTCATAACATTCAGGTTCACTAGAATCAGTCAAAAATAAATAATATAATGAAGGAGAGTATCGTTCAGGGGGTCTACTTATCCTGGTAGATCTTCTAACACCACTTTTAGGTGTTTGAGGTGCCTGTTGCTGTTGTGGTGGTTGTTGTTGCTGTGGCTGTTGATTATTATTATTTTCAGGCACCCTTGCCTTTTATGTTATCTCATCAAGAACTGTGTATTCTATGTTTTCTTTTTCCTGTTTATTTTCCTGCAACTGATTCTTATACAAGGCCTTTTCATTGAATATTACATCTCTGCTCCTAATGATTTTTTGATTTTCATAATCATATAAGCGATAACCAAAATAATTAACACCATATCCAATAAACATAAATTTATTTGATTTTTCCTCAAGCTTTGTTCTATTTTCTTTATTAATATGGACAAAGACGTCACAACCAAAAGGCTTTAAAAAGGAGTAGTTTACCTTTTTACTTGTCCATGCTTCCTCTGGAATACCACCATCCAAGGAACTTGAAGGCCCTCTATTTATTAGATAAAGCAAATCCTGCATGCAATATCATGCACCTTGCATGCTCCACGATTGTTCTGTTCATCGTTTCTGACACACCATTTTCTTGTGGTGTTCTTGGAAATGTCTTCTCTCTGCATATTCCATTTTCTGAACAGTACCTATTAAAATATTTGTTGCAATATTCACCTCCATTGTCTGATCTGAGACACTTCAACTTCTTTTCTGTCTCAATCTCAACCAAAGATTTCCATTTCTTGAAAGTATCAAATACATCAAATTTATTCTGAATACAATAAATCTAAGTTTTTCTAGCTGCATCATCAATAAAAGTAACATAATAACGAGAGCCATCGAGAGATGATACTTGAGCAGGT
This sequence comes from Pinus albicaulis, assembly GCA_034641835.2. Classification (NCBI taxonomy): domain Eukaryota; kingdom Viridiplantae; phylum Streptophyta; class Pinopsida; order Pinales; family Pinaceae; genus Pinus; species Pinus albicaulis. Next base: position 67,616,498 of record CM076578.1, read on the forward strand.
CCCCATACATCTATATGCAAAAGCTCTAATTTTTCGCTCTTCTTTTCTTTCCCAACTCTGAGAAATATGACTCTCTTCTGTTTTCCATAAACGCAATTCTCACAGAAATCCAAATCAACATTCTTCAAACCCGGAAACAAATTTCTTGAGTGAATAATCTTCATCCCCTTCTCACTCATGTGTCCAAGCCTATGATGCCATAATGCTGCATCTGCTCCTTTGGAAGTTAAAGCATTAACAGAGTTAGAAATACCATTGCATAAATACAATGTACCAACCTTTTCGCCTTTTGCTATTACCAGGGCTCCTTTGGTGACCTTCCAAGTTTTATCTATGAAAGTTGTCACACAACCTTCACCGCCTAACTGCCCTGTTGAAATCAGATTTTTCTTCAGATCTGGAACATGCCTTACCTCCTTTAGTAGCCATTGGTTTCCATTCTGTTGTTTTACAAGAACTTTACCCATTCCAACAATTTTACATGGTTTATCATCACCCAAACAAACTTGTCCAAAATCTCCTTGAACATAGTCATGAAAATATTTCTTATCAGGTGTGGCATGGAATGAAGCCCCTGAATCTACAACCCAAGAATCAGTAACATTTTCGAAACAAAGAATCAAAGCATCTTGTAACACATCACCTGTCACATTTGCTTCATGATTGTTTTCTTGCTGTGTGTCTCCTTCTTTTCCCTTCCGAGATCTACAGTCTTTCTTTAGGTGTCCTTTCTTTCCGCATTTCTAGCACACTATCCCCGATCTGGACTTGGATCTGCCTTTCCTTGATTTACTGCGATATCCCGAGCTCTTTCCTCTTTCCATTCTTCTTCCCCTAGACTCTGCACTCAAAGCATTACCCGATGTCTCACCGGAGCTTTTCCGTCGCATTTCCTCTCTAAGGATAGCACCGACAACATCATCAAACTTTAAAGTACTAGATCCAGAGACAGAGTTACTAATGGCCATAACTAAACCATTCCAGCTTTCTGGCAATGAGCACAGAAATAAAAGAGCCCTAACTTCATCATCAAATTTTACCCCTACAGAACTTAACTGATGGGTAACTGTATTAAAATCATTTAAATGGTCTACAACATATCCACCTTCCGGCATCTTCATATTAAATAAAAGTTTCATAAGAAATACCTTGTTTGAGGCCGAGGGTTTTTCATATAATTTCACCAATGCCTTAATCAAACCCTCTGTTTTTGTTTCCTTCGAAATATTGAAGGCTACCGACGTCGCGAGGCACAACTGTACCATTCTGAGTGCCTTTCTATTGAGAATCTCCCATTCTACGTCTGTCATAGCCATCGGCTTCTTTGTTTTTCGGCTCAATGATAGGTACAAATATTTTTGAGACAGATAATCTTCCATCTACATCTTCCATAGCGGGAAGTTTTGGCCGTTAAATTTCTTGACCCTAAACTTACCATCTTCCGCCATTGCTCCCACTTGAACTAGGAACCCTTCTTTTCTGCGAGTTTATCAGCCAAATAGACCTTCGGATCTGATACCAGTTGTTAGAAAATTATATATTACAGAGCAGTGAAACACATAAAATATGCGGAAAACACAAGCGCACAAAACACATAAAACCAGAGAGACACAGACATATGTGGTTCACCCAGTTTGGGCTACGTCCACCCCGAAAAACCAGTCCTTCCTTTTTATTATCCAGCAAAGTAAAGAGACACAACCTACAACAAATCCACTGTAATATCCTCTATTCTCTCTCCTAGTCTCCCTATTTGTTTCTCGCTCTAAGAATACACATACAATACACAGCCGCAATACAATACCTTCATACAAAGTGAGGGGTTGCCTTCTAGGGAAAAAAAACCTAAACTAAACATAACTTCTATCGTCAGATCATCCACTAAATGAACGGCCCAGATTGACTAGAAATTACTATACTTTTACAAGGCACCTACATATGCATTTCGGGCGCTCGCGCTTCCTCACCCCCTGCCAAGGGGGGGCTCCATAAAGTCACAATCGCCCCCCAGGCAGTGTTTAATTACGAGCGACGTTGTCGCCCCATTAAGGTACAAGGGTCCAACACCGTGATACAAAATAAACAAGATAATCAGGCTCCACACCCAACACTAACATTCTCTTTCTAGATAACCATCAAAAACTTTCCAAATTTTAATTCATGTCATTGTTATAAAAATTTAGGAATGGACAATTTTTATTGTTATAATCCCTCCTATTAGGTTACCCAAATCGAATAATAATTATCTCCTTATGGACTTACTAATGAAAAAATGAAACTTGGAGTGGGGGTTTTATAATTGGATCCAAAATTTTGGTTTTTAAACCCACACATGGTAATGAAAAACAAATGAATATAAGCATTGAATGCAATTACTATTAACATGATATAAATTTATATTACATTGGAGTGACTGTTGGATTCCATATTCCAAGGTCTCTTGGAATCCCTAAGACTATTAAAATTCCACACCAACCCTTAGAGGACGAGGTGTCCAACATTCCCCCCCTTAATCTGAAGGGGTATGTATGAGTCCAAGAAGAGAGTTGTAATAAAAGACGTGAAAAATATGCATGACAGCACTAGGTTGAATGTGCTCTTTGAAATGTTGGCATAAGGAGGTGGTTTAAGGGTGACCACCAACACTAGAATGCTTAGTGCAGTTCCCAAAACTCTTCTAGACCTGGCACGAAGCTAAAGTCTTCTATTAGAGGAAGTGCTCCTAATGCTTTGAAGAGGGAGACCTTCAACCTAGAAAAAGGAGGTCTGCAACCTACATAAAAAGGGAGAACCTCAACCTGAAAGGGAGGTCTCAACTTGCGATGGTTTAAAGATGACGACCAACTTTGGAATGTTTAATGCAATTCCTGGAACTCTTCCAAAACTAGCAAGAAGTTTAACTCTTTTGCTAGAGGAAGTGTCCCCAATTCTTTGAAGAGGGAGAAGCTCAACCTAGCATAGATGGTTTAAGGTTGACCACCAACAAAAGGCATGCTCGGGCTAAAACTGTGAATAAGTTATGGTAGGTTGTGGCTGAGGCTCGCTTGAACTTCTGTGTCTCTGGCTACAACTCTAAATCTGGTACTATAGGTTGTGGCTCAGGCTCACTTGAAATTTTTTGTCTCTGGCTTCAACTCTAAATCTGGTATTGTAGGTTGTGGCTCATGCTTGCTTGATGTGACTTTGAAGGTTGTATATGACCATCACTTCCCACCCCTCTTAGATACAAGGTGAGATGATGGAAAAAACTCAAATGCAAGGCCTTTTAATATTCTAGAAGAGATTCTAACATATGAATGAAACATATTCTTGGTTTTTGATATCCATTACTAAGAAGCGATCCATCCAAGATGAATCTTTGATCTTGCAAGAGCCTTGTTTCTGAAGCATATGTGTGAAGAATGAGTGGTTTTATGACAATTCTTGCATGGATGAAGATCAAAACTATGATCTTTCACATGGCCAAATCAGTCACAATGTTTTCATATAACAATTTGCTGTGGAAGAGGAATAGAATATGGAACAAGTGTAGGTGAGCTATCTTGAATAAATTTGGCACTCTAAAATTTGTTGGGCTCGGAGTAGTCTAGAATATGAAAGGACACATACTTGTCATATCCAAGACTAGTTATGTTCTTGTTATGGACAAGCTATTCCTAAGGTCTGATGATGGGCTTGGGAAGCATATGCTAAAATTTTTATTTTGCATGCAATTGTGCTCTTGAGATGAGTACTGCATCTGAATCAATCTTAAACTCATTGATATGATTACTTTCTAGCAACTAATGGGACTCTGTCTTAATCTTGAACATAGGATTTTTTTGAGTGGAAAATAGTTTAGAATGACAATTGTTGTGTTGAAGCTCATCTCGTTGTAGTTGTGATTCAAGCTGCAAAAAAATCAATCTTTTATTATGCATCTTGTAGACAAATTCTAATGTAAACAAGAGGATTTTTGTTGATTTGCATTGTATCATGAATAAAAGAATGTAATAGAGATTTCAGGAAATCTAATACTTCATGAACTTTGGCCATTTTCCAACCGTTTAAAGTGCTACCAAAAGCAAATAAAAGAGTACTCCCTTTGTTAAAGGAAGATGTATCTGAATGTTACACCAATTCCAAGTCCAAGATTGTAAACAAAACTTATAAAAGGGCTCTTATCAACCCCAAATGTAAGTGTAGTGCCGAAAATGATAATTATTTGCAATCTTGGAATGAATTTTAAATGCAAATAATAGTCCCTTCATCATTTCGTTCTAGCCTTTGGTAATGAAGGTATCACCCAAAATTAAATACGCTAGCCCAAAATAACACAATGGTCCTCATACTACCAACCAACACATGTGTTAGCCTCCTATATCAATAGGTTTCATCTTTCATGATTGTCTTGATTGAACTATGGAATATGTTCAAACCTTCTTTCTTAAACAAAGGTGTTCCATATTCTTGAAAACCAACCTCCTGAGATATGATTATGCTTCCTTCATTGCCAACAAGATCCATGATCAATTTTTAAGGCTAGATACTGAAAAAGTTTTTAAGTACTCCTCAGTTATCTATCATCTCATGATCTATTATCAGTCAGATAGGTTCCCTTTCCCTGTTCAGAAACTTGATGCTAAGGGTAATCCTAGGTCTGTCATTTTTTGGTCCCCTATCATTCATTTTTCCTCTGATTCTCCCTACTCCTATTCAGAATTCATTGATCAGTTTGTACATCCTGCTACAACTTTGTTAACAGGAATTTCTCCTCCCAGACTTAGTACTGAAATTAGAAAGACCTTGCAATTGTCAAAGAGTTATAAAGTTGGGGATTGGTACTTATACCAAAACTACACAGTCATCAGGATTTATGGATGTGAATTACGTCCATTCAAGTTACCCAAATATGTACCAATGAGAATGTTTGCCTTGGAATACTTTAGATAGATGAATAATTCAGATGTGATCCATTTCTGCAATGTAAAGAAGAAAGCACAGTTAAGGATCAAAAGCCAATTAGGTCCTTTCATTTGCAATTCTAGGGAGGCTGAGAAAGAAGCAGAACTTCTATTAGAGAAAAAATTCCAGACATCTTTCCATTGGGTCCCTTATGACCCCTTTGGTTTTATCTGTGAAAAGAGATTAAAGAATAAGTCATCTCCTTATATACATCACATGATTCCTAATTTAGAACAGTATGCAAATCAAGATGAATGGGTTAAAGGAACACTTGTTGAAGAGGAAAGTGGAGCTGACAAATTGAGTAAAATTATGAAAGATGTTGAGAAGAACTTTGACCTAGAAACGTATGATCAAATGCAGGTACCCTACATTGGCACATCTTCAGCAGCCACTCTACAGCAAGCATTACAGGAAGACAGTCCATCAGTAGCAGTAGAACCCAAGGGTAAAGGAAAAGAACCTGTAGTTCAGGTCATTGAAACCTTGGTCATGGCAGAAAAACCACAGAGTTCCAAAGCACCAGAATCATCTCAGGCTTCTCCCACACCAGCAATACACATCCAAGTTCCAGAAATGCAAACTCCATTAAATGTAGAAATAGGGAAGAAAAGGTTGGCTCCAGATACCACTCCTTCAAAAGGAGCCTCACAGGTTTATCAAACTAAGAAACACAAATCAGATCCACCTCCAGAGGTAGAAATTATAGATGAAGTATTCGATGATGGTAGAGAAGATATTCAGCAAACTGGCACAACAAGTGAAACAACCATAAGCCAGAAAGGGAAAGCCTTGCAAAAACAATTAAGCACTGAAGTATCTTCTTTCAGACCGCCAAAGACAGATACTGGAGACATTAAAAGAACCTTCATTAATATCAAAACAAAGAATGATCCATTGAAAATGAAGGTATATGATCAGTATATGAAGATGGCTCCTCACAATCAAGAAAGGTTGATGTCTGCATTTGACCTTTCCCAAGGTAAAATGCTAATGAGCCACTTCAAAGCAAAGGTGCCAAAGCCAACTTCAGCAACAGATTACATCAGAACAAATTTTGAAGTTTTAGCAAAGGATATCCATCCCCTGGACCAGATAGAGTTACATAGACAGACTGGGGAAATGGTTTATTCTACTCTCACCAACAAGGCCATGGCAGCTTTAACGCTGCAAGATTCTTTGAATAACACTACTGCACAATTGAAAATTGAAAGGGCCTCCTCACAGGCCAAGGATAATAGAATAAAGTCTCTAGAAGAGATAATTATTGGTTTGGGTCATAATCCCAAGGACATCAAAGGTATTGAGGCATTGGTAAAAAAGAAAGAGGATGATATAGCTGCACTCAGAAAACAGCTAAAACTACCAGCCTCGAGGCACCCTCAGACACAGGAAGTTATAAAAGGAAATTCACAAGAAGAAATGATGGAGTTGCTATTGAATATGACAGAGCGACTAAATGAAACAGAGAAAGAGTTGGAAAAAGCATTGCAGGAACAAGAAATTATCAAGCAGACTTCAACAACAGGTACTACAACCACAGGGCAGCAGGAACAACCAGCTCAGGTGAATACTTCTGGCTTGAGTTCTGAGGACTTAATAAAACAGATGGAGAGTTTGCAGCTAAAGGTCACAGAGCTCCAACAAACAAAATTACAATTGGCAAAAGTGGAGGAAAAATATGACACCTCTAAAAAGACAGCTGCTGACAACATCAGGGAGATAAAAAGATTGGAAAAATTAGTTGAGGCTTTGGAAAAGGATCTTTCATTGGAGAAGCCTCTAAATGAAATAAATAATATTCTTTGGGATAACATCATTGAATTAATAAGGGATATTTGGCCCTCTATTCAAGCTATTTTTGAGCAAAATGAGTTAGTGAAGATAGCCCAAGAAGAAATAAATAGAACCAGACATGAATTAAGAGGCAGGCCTGAGCAGGCCCAACAGCTCATTCAATTTTTTGAATTCCAGAACAAAACAACAGCTTGCATCGTTAGGAATTGATGACAGGACAGGTGCAGTTTTGGAAGCAAAGAGAGTTTTCACCAAGAGGACTTTCATGCAAAATTTAGAAAGAAAGTGTACAGACATTTTGGTTGACATCAACAATTTCAGAGAAAAATTTCAAGCTTTGCTGGATAGTGGGTTACCAAGCCCCATGCTCACGGAAGATCAAATAGTAGACTTGGAAACTTATGAGAAAAGAATAAAAGCTCGTGCTAAAAATACAGCTATAGGTTCTACTAGCTCATCAGAACCTGCATTACCAACTGGGAAAATTATTTATGATAAAGTGAGGAATTTATTTCATCTGGAGCATGAAATAAAGTATCTATTTCCGAATGATCCCACTTTTTATAAACTTACTGAAGCAGATGAAACTTTAAGGAAGCTCAGAAGAACCATGATACCAGATGATCAATGGTGGCGGGAAATGTTGGAGATTCTATGAGAGTTACTTTTAGGATGAGCATTTATCTTTACGGTCAAGTAAATGGTAAAAACAGGAAAACAGATGAAAGAGTATCAGATGAAAGGTTAAAGGGTATCCGTGAAAACAAAGAGTGTTCAACAAGCCAAAGAAATACTACAAAGGACAGCACAGAACTCTATTTTAGCACTTACCTCCAACACATCCACGAAAAAAGGAACAGCACATCGGCAGTTGCACATTATTCTATCCACGAGAACGTTTGTCTCTTGTTTGTTTGTAAATATGCTTTAAGTCGGCCTAGATTATTGGCTAAGTTAGTGTAAGATTGTTTTAGATTATTTTGTGTATAAATAAACCCTCAAAGAGAGTATTGAGGGTGGATTCTATTACTCAGCTGTAACATTGAGATTTTCGGAATAAAAGCTTTTGGAGAAATTTACTTGTGGCTTACTGGATGACATTTTGAAGCACTGGACTTGTTGCAGGATTCATGTGTTAGACTACAGTTCAATAAGTTTTCCAACCCTTGTGTTTGAATTTTATATTAGTTTATGCTATCATCATATCCGTTTCTAAATAATTCACATAAAGGATTGAAACAGAATTTGCTTAATTGTACTCTGTTTTCAAATGTGATTATTTTTAATGTTTTCTTCTGGATTAGTTATAAGCATGAATTCTTAATTGCTCATGTTTTGCTGATTTAAACATTGTTGATTACCGTAACAAAGAACCCTTCATTGCTCTTTGCTTGTAGTCATTTCTCTTCTTTCTCTTGAACATGGTGAAAGATTCTTAGCTGCCTTTCATCCCTTCAAGATCATCCCATCCACTTTAAATTTTAAGGATTGTTCTCTCTCTAGCTATCTTGCCCTGTAATACCATCTTGTGTTTAGAATAGAAATCCAGTAAAGCCATCCTTTGACTCCATAGCCCAATGGACTGAAAGCCCTCAACCTTGCCCTTAGTTTGTGGATTCCACCATTTTCCCCAAAACAAACTCTTGAATCTATAACTAGCCTAAAACCTTCCAAGAACAAAGATAAATCATAAAGAGAGAGCCCTCTCTGGATGCAGATTGGCTAGATTCTGCATCTAAAAGGTTGGTTTGTGGTTACCTCGGGTATACTTTTCTCTTACACAACTTCTAGGAAAACCTGAGTGATAACATAGTGGCGACCATACTGGGGATCTGAATCATTTTATTGATACTATTGTTTGATTTATAAGCTATGGACAGAGTCTGAAGATCAGCCAGGTAGCCTTTGAAATTGCTCTTGCTCTGCAAATGCAAAAGTAAATAAAAGCTGCTTCAGTCTATCTCTGATTTAGCCTATATTTTGAATCTTAGTTTCAAATTTTTTCAATCAGATTCTCTAGTTTAAACAGATCTTTGAAGAAATATTAATTACATATCATTATTTCTTAAAGAATTTGTAGAAGTTGTATTTTCTTTTCAAGTAAAAACCAAAAATCTAAAAACACATAATCTAAGAAAACTGGCTTCAGAAAGGATTCGACATACTAGGTCAAACCCTGACCCCAATCCACCACCAATATTTGAAAATCCTAATCTGATTCCTAGGATTCTTAGAAGACAAGGAAGTCAAGAAAGTTCTGAAAGAGGAAGTCAAGAGAGTACAGGAAGTTCTAGACCACTTTCTAGATCCGCTTCTTGTCCTGTGAAAATTATTTATATCGATGACATTCCTTTTGATGCACGATTTGAAACATCTTTGTTTGTAAATTTTTCTGAGACTGAATTATCTAGATTAGTTCCAGATCCTTTTTTCTTTGAGGATTTGCAATACAGATTTGTTTCACATCATCTTGACAGAAAATTGCATAACTCCATTCAGTCTGAGCAAACCTTTGAAGAAAGCTCAAACATTTCTGTGATTACTGAAGCATCTCCAAGCTCAGTCACTTTTCCTCAAACCTTTCAAACACCTGTTAGACCTCCATCTCCTCCTGTTAGACCATCTACTCCTGTCAATCCACTTTATCTTCCAATGGCTAATCGATATGCCCCTTTACAGTTACCAGCCAACCCTCAAGCTTTACCTCAGGATTACCAAAGTAATATCACACCTTTTGATGGATCAGGTACTTACACAGCTCAACAACACACCAAAATAATGACTGATTACTTTGAGTTTTATGAGATTGATACTGATGATATCCGAATGAGAATTTTCGTTCAGAGCCTTACTGGAGAAGTTAGAACTTGGTTTAGGGCTCTTACCCCGAACAATATTGCTGATTTAGAAGCATTGTATAGGGCATTTCTGAACAGATGGGAGAAAAAGAAGGATCCTCTCCAGATCCTATCAGAATTTGAGAAATTAAGAAGAAGACCTAATGAAACTGTACAAGATTACATCATCAGATTCAATGAATCATATAATGCAGTTCCTCTAAACCTAAGACCCCCACCTAACAACGTGTTAGTTAAATTTCCGGATGGTTTTGACTCCGATATAGCTTATTCCCTCAGGGAAAGAGCTCCTCAAACACTAGAAGAAATGCAAAGCATAGTGGTGAGTGTAGAAGCAAACTTGATAGAAAAACGAGCCAGAGCTAGGGCAGAGAGAAGAATGCCTATGAATGAAGAACCTTCGGCTTTTGAAAAGAAGCTGGATGTAATCATTAAAGGTATGGAAAGATTAGGAGACAGAGTGGAAACCATTGAAAGAAAATCTTCTACTGACAATCAGAATGTTGCAAGAAATCCGAACTTTAGGAGGAATCTGAATCAGAATAGTGGAAAAAATGTTCCTGATCAGAACATTAGGCCACCCTTTCAAGAAAACTTTGTTGAAGGCTCAACTTCTGAAGAACCTACTGAAGACGATGAGATAAACAATGTAGATGATGACAAAGATGAACCAGAAGTCTTCCTATCTCAGGATGATCAAGAAAATCACATCCTTGAAACATTCCAAACTCATTCAGGTGAGACTTTCGATTTCAAAGAAGGCTATGATACAGCAATCTACGAGGTTCATAAACAGTATAACTTGAGAAGTAGACGGATTGATGTGCCAGAGAATAATAAACAGAAAACCACAAAACAAAATGTCAAAGGTAAGCAAAATATTCCCCCTGTACAAAATAGTCCCCAGGTACAAATTTTGTCTAGAATAACTCCCAATTCTTCAAATCCAATAATTGAAGATGTCTCTGATAATCAACCAATCAATAAACAACAATCTACTACTTTTCCTCCAGTGGGAAATGTAGAAGACACAGTAGAAGTTAGTCCAGAAACATCTTCAAAACAAAACTTTATTCATGAAAAAGAGAAAAACATTGAAGACCCAAAAAACAGAGAGAACTCAACTGTGCAAAACACCAAAACTCAAACAGAAAAACCTTTCAATCTAGAGGCTGAAATAGGCAAACTCAAGATAGCTGTTCCTTTATCAGAATTGGCTAAACATGATTTCTATAGAAGTCAGATAACCAAGTCTCTGAACATTAACATTACTGGATTGGATGATTCAGTAAATATTCTCGATGATCAACCCAAACTTCTTTTTGGCCCAGAGGTTAATGGCAAACCAGAAAGTGGGGGAACCCCTCCATTTTATGTAAGCTTGAATGTTCATGATAAGATACTCCACAATGCAATGCTAGATTCTGGAGCATCCCACAATTTGATGCCAAAAGCAGTAATGGAAAGATTGAATCTAGATATTACCAGGCCTTACAAAGATTTGTTTTCATTCGATTCCAGTCAGGTAAAATGTTTAGGTTTAATTAAAGATCTATGTGTTACTTTGGTACAATACCCTGCTAAGTCTGTTTTAATGGACATAGTAGTTGCCGATATTCCACCTAAATATGGTATGTTATTGTCTAGATCTTGGGGTGCTAAACTTGGAGGATCTATTCAACTAGACATGTCATATGCAACTATTTCAGTATTTGGTCAGCCTAAAAGATTATATAGAGAAACCTTAATGAAGTACTTAGTGAGTAGCCATGAGAAGCCTGAAAACTTCCCTGTTTATTCTGTACATTCTGATATGGATTCTTTTATTTTATACAATGCTGAGTCAGATCTTCCTACGGAAATAGAAGCTCCAGAATTGGAAATCACAAACAAAACCACTGTTAAAATTGAAGAAATCTCTGAAAACAAAGAAACAATAGATGATCAAGAAAAACTTGAAGAAACTAAACAGCTAGCTCCTGTCAAGAAACACTTTAAAACAATTGATGAAAATTATGAACATGAAATTCTATGGCATTTAGAGTTTGATGGCTCAGTAAACAGACTAGGGGCAGGAGCTGGGATTTGGTTACACAATGTAGAGAACAATCATGCAGAGGGTCATGCTTTTAGGTTGAATTTCAAATGCACTAATAACATGGCAGAGTATGAAGCTCTTTTATTAGGGCTTAAACATGTCAAGAAGTTAGGGGGCATTAGAGTATCAATTATAGGCGACTCCGAATTAATCATCCAACAGATTAAAGGAGAATGTGCAACGAAAGACATGAGACTGAAACAATACTGAGAGACAGTTGTAGAGATTCTCAACACATTTTTACAAGCTCAACTTGCCAAGATTCCCAGGAAACAAAACTTGCATGCTCACAGTTTGGCAATGTTTGCTAGTACATGCAAGTTGCCTTTTGATCCTAATCATCAGTTTTCAGCTGAAATTAGGCATAGGCCTGCTATACCAGACAATCTTTTGAACTGGAAAGTATTTGTGAATAACAATCAAATCAATAATTTTTTGACACTTCAAAGTGAGTTTTCTAACTGTAATATAGATGAGGATATAACTATTGATGAATCTAATCAAGAAAAAGAACAAAAAATAGAAATTTCAAGAGAAAATGCAATTCAAATGCTGCATCCAACCACATTCACTGAAAGAGACATGCAGAATTTGAAACACATGGAACCTGATGAAATCATTGAAGATGAAACAGAAATCATCAATTTAAAAGATAACCATTTGCCCAAAGGATTAACTCCTTTGGAAGATCTGTTTGACTCGAATGATATTCCATTTAAACCTAAAATGGAACCTGTAAAGGCTGATATGGAAGACTGCAACTTAGGAACCCCAGAAAATCCCAAAATGGTCAAGTTGTCCAAGTCTCTTCCAAAATATCAGAAGGTTAAATATGTTGAACTATTAAAAGAATTCCATGATGTCTTTGCCTGGAGTTATGAAGACCTCAAATCTTATGATACATCCATCATTCAACACACTATACCTTTGAAACCTGACCAGAAACCTTTCAAACAAAAGCTTAGGAGAATAAATCATGTTTTATTACCCTCAATTGAAAAGGAAATCAAAAGGATGTTTGAAGCAGGGATTATAGCTCCTATCAGATTCTCAGAATGGGTTTCTAACCTGGTACCAACAAGAAAGAAGACAAGAGAAATTAGACTGTGTGTCGACTTAAGAAATTTGAATAAAGTTTCTTTAAAAGACAACTATCCTCTGCCGAAAATGGACCACATTCTGCAAAGGGTAGTAGGATCTTCGAGAATATCACTACTGGATGGATTTTCAGGGTATAACCAGATTCTGGTTCATCCTGATGATCAGGATAAAACAGCATTCACTACACCATGGGGTACGTTTAAATATGTCAAAATGCCATTTGGTCTCAAGAATGCAGGAGCTACATTTCAAAGAGCAATGGATATTGCTTTTGCTAAAGAGATACATGATTTTCTAGTTATTTACCTAGATGATTTAACTGTTTTTTCTAAAACAGATCAAGAACATTTAGATCACCTAAGGCAAGTATTTATAAAGTGCAGAAAATATGGAATTTCTTTGAATCCCAAGAAGTCATTGTTTGGTTTGGAAGAAGGGAAGCTCTTAGGGCATATCATTTCTAAAGATGGCATTAGGATTGATCCAGAAATAATTCAAGCAATTTTGCAAATACCCCACCCCAGAAACATAAAAGAATTGCAAGCATTTATAGGAAAAATCAACTTCTTGAGAAGATTTATTTCTAGTCTAGCAGAGTTACTTAGGTTACTAACTAACATGTTGAGGAAAGATTCAAGCATTGACTGGACTGTGGAAGCCAAACAATCATTCGAGGAAATTAAAATGGCTTTGACAAGAACACCAGTTCTGACCAGTCCTAAATTTGATAGAGACTTTATCATTTTTTCATTTGCTTCTGAACATACTGTTGCAGCTGTTTTACTTCAAAAAGATGACCAGGGGTGTGAAAAGCCAATAGCATTTTTTAGTAAAGCACTGAGGGATGCATCTCTAAAATACAATATTATGGAAAAACAGGCTTTTGCATTGGTAAAAGCAATCAAAGATTTCAGAGTCTACATATTATATTCTCATGTGATAGCTTATGTGCCTAATGCAATAGTTAAAGATATTTTGACTCAAGATGGCATTGAAGGTAAACGAGGTAAGTGGATAGCTACCATTTTGGAATATGATATTGAGATCAAGCCAACAAAACTTATAAAGGGCCAAGGTTTAGCACAACTTATGACAGAAACCAATTGCCAAGCCTTAGACCTTAATGAACTGGACAACGAACAGGAGATGGCGACTCCTCAGATCAGTCAAGCTTTCTTAGATTCACCCTGGTACACTGATATAATTCATGTTTTATTAAACCTGCAGGCTCCTCCAGGGTTGTCCAGAACCAAAAGAAGATTTTTAAAAATGACATCTTTGAAATATTTTATTTTAGATAGCACTCTATTTTGGAAAAATCATGAAGGTATTTTATTGAATTGTCTCTTAAAAGATGAAGCTGATAAAGTGCTTAATGAATTTCATGCAGGGGATTGTGGAGGACATCTCTACTGGAAATCTACTGCAGACAAGATCTTAAGGGCTGGTTTTTACTGGCCAACTTTATTCTCTGATGTTAAGAAATTTGTAACAACTTGTCATAAATGTCAAATATTTGAGGGAAAAAGAAAGTTGTTACCTCTGCCTTTAAAACCAATTTCCACATAAAGACCTTTCCAACAATGGGGGTTAGATTTTATTGGAGAAATTCATCCCCCTTCTTCAGGGCAACATAGATGGATTTTAACTGCTACAGAATATTTCACTAAATGGATTGAAGCCATCCCATGTAGACAGTCTAATGATTCTGTGATCATAGGGTTTTTAGAAACAAACATACTCTCAAGATTTGGCTGTCCGGAAAAGATTATAACAGATAATGTTGCTGCATTTAAATCAAAGAAAATGATTAATTTCTGCCATAAATATCATATTACTCTAGGACATTCAACAGCCTATTACCCCCAGGGTAATGGACTAGCAGAATCTTCTAATAAGAGCCTTATCAATATCATCAAAAAGTTATTAGAAGAAAACAAAAAGAATTGGCACAAGAAATTGACTAATGCATTATGGGCAGACAGACTTACAACTAAGAAATCCATTGGGACTAGTCCATATGAGTTAGTTTATGGCATTGAAGCAAGATTCCCCTCATCTTTAGGAATCCTTGTCATGAAATTACTTCAGGAAGCTCAAGTAGAGCCAAATGACATTCAAAGAAGAATTAATCAAACAATCCACCTGCAACAAACCAGAGAAGAGGTATACCAAAGATCACAAGTCTTACAGGAAAAGCTAAAGAAAATGTTTGATAAAAGAACTAAAGCAGAGGATTTTCAATTAGGAGACAAGGTCCTAAGATGGGATTCTAGAAGAGAAGAAAAAGGGAAACATGGAAAGTTTGATTTCTTGTGGAAAGGGCCTTATATCATTCATGCCTTGCAGGGAAACAATACTTACTTTTTGAAGGAGTTGAATAATTCAGAAGTAGAAGAAGGACCAGTCAATGGTCGAATGCTCAAGCATTATTTTGATTCCATTTACTAGAATGTTTAATTTTTTCTAACTTGTATATAATATATTGTTTTTTGTTTTGTTTTTATTAATGCAGTTTGGATTGGATGGTGACTTCTTGGAATTGAAGCCCGAAGTGAAGGCCCTAAGTTCCAAAAGTTTCACTATCATATGTAAAATAAAGCTACCAGAAGAAGGAAAATTTCATACTTTCAGTTTGAAGACATTGTGAGGCATCTGACCTGCTGTTCTTGACTTTTCACAAGGAAAAGTCATCCCCAAGTGGAGCCAGTGTTAGCCTCCTATATCAATAGGTTTCATCTTTCATGATTGTCTTGATTGAACTATGGAATATGTTCAAACCTTCTTTCTTAAACAAAGGTGTTCCATATTCTTGAAAACCAAAAAAAAATTCAAAAAATTTAAAAATGTAAAGAGGGTATACCCTAAAAGAAAGATCAAAGGGTAAAAAGAATAAAATGGTCAAAAAAGAGAAAGAAATGAACCCCAAGCAAAAAATAGACCAAGGAAAGTGTGCAAATCTAAATGCCACTACTATTTCATCTTCTGTAATAAAGAAATTGTTGTGCAACAAACCTTTGCACGATCTTGAATAAATCTATTCTTCGCCCGGCCTCATGTTCAATTTCATGTTGTGAATTAGAGGAAATAAATATCGACCAAACGAGACAACATGGAATGGCTGAATAGAGTAGAGTCGATAAGGAGTGCTCAACGACAGCCCGAGCCCCTTGGATGTAATAAGGTAGAAATAGATAGATTCATCATGTATGAAAAGATTGTTGGGGTTTGCAAGTCTAAATGCACCCCTATTAAAGAAAAGAAGAAAATAGACGGAGGCTATTAGTGAACGAGTGGGTGAATGGTGCTGCAACGTATTGTACGATGACAGGCAATCTTTTCTGCTATGCTTTCTAATCACTTACTTTCATGTAAAGTACTAAAGCAATACAAGAAGATACTGACAGCAAAGGTCAAATTCATTACTCCACTTTTCATTTTCCCCTTAAAAGTTTTACTAATTTTCCCCCAAAAGTACTAGGTAATTTGGAGATCCAAAAGGCTCAAGGCATTTCCTTTAAATACCCAGAGGACGACCCTGTTATTGATCGAAAAAAGACCTAAGCACTTGAAATAATTCATCATTATTTATCTTCCCATCTTTAACTTTTCCTAAGTAAAATCTGTTACTTGGAAGCTGATATGACATTCATAAAATTATAAAAATAACTTGTTGTTCTAAATTTTAGTATTCCAGAAAGATAGTACTTGCATTTACTTCACAAGTTATCACTTTCTTAGATGTGCAAAGATGTTTTGAATTTTCCTTGTCTTTGCCATATAACATTTAGTTACTGCTATTAAATCCTAGTGGAAAATGCAACTTTTCCTAAGTATGTAACTCCCTTTTTCTATAAATATCCCCAAAACCCATTTATTATAATGTTACCAAAGTATTATATTCACGCATTGAAAATAAACACCACGCTTTATAAACCCATACAGCTTAGTAGCATTATACATAAATCCTTTATGGTGAAATAATTGTATTAATTAAAGAATTCATCATATAATAAAAAAATATATAAAAACGTTAGACATACAATATGTGTGTTTAATACCAAAAAACATCAATAAAACTTTAAGAAGTTTTGTGTAGTGGTGGAATCTGCGTGGCATTCCGCTTAAACATGAGCACACGCCGCCATACCATTCATTATACACACATGAGATTAGTTTAATCATCACGGACGGTACTTATTATTCTACTTTATTAAAATTTTCACAGGAGTCGTTCTGCATTCGCGTTAAAACCTTTTAAAAACCGAACGGGCTTGCCTTTGAACCCTGCGCCGCCTTTCATCCCCGCCCGGTAGTGGATGCCCATTCGTTCGGTCAACGGTCATTAATCCCTTCTTCCATCCCCGCCCCCGCGGCTGTTAACCGGTGAGGGATGGGTGGTTTTAATCGGACATCCGTGTGAATACTTTCTGGAATCGCTCCCCCCCGCAGTCCAATACCACCGCGACCGAAAAGCGGTCTGGGGAACCACGCTGCCATACACTTTGAGCTCTACACCCGTCATCTGGCTACCATGACGTCACACCTCAAAAAAAACAAAAATAACAAACTTGTAAATAGCCATTTCGTGTTTTTAGTCATTTCATTATTACGAGAAGCATTGCTCCATTGCGTTTATTCATTGTAATTGACCATTTCGCCCAAGAGTGCTGGCAAGTGATGAAAAGCATCCCCGCCATTGCTCATTACCGCGAAACCGATTTAAAATGCAAAAAACGGGTATTTATCATTTTACGCCACACAGTTAGAAATAGAAGCTAGGTTTCCTTTGTTTTTCTGCGAAAAAATGGTTAAAAATCATCGTAGAGTCCTCCTGAAAAATTTTAAACTTAGGTGAAACATCATTGTAAAATTGTTCCAATTTCCTTCATTTCAAGAATCCACTTGCGGCAGCCAAGCAAAAACACTCCATTTTGAATCTGAGGCCAAAATGGAGGTCCCTTCTGACTCTAAATATCACTCCATTGAATGCTCCTCACGTGAATTGGACTATTTGCCACGATAGATGAAGATTTCCAAATAAAAGACACACTTTGATGAAAGTCCTCTCATTTGAGTTACTGTGTACTACGAACGAACACTCAAAGAAAGATCTTGTAGGGTTGTGGGAATCCAATCTCTGAGTATCTTATTCCTTTAGTCCTCATTTTCAAAGTCATCCTTCTTTGTCATGCAAACTGTGATCACTGAAAGTTGTGTGGCTCTGATCGAAAGTGTTTTATTCCCATCACACCTCGAGCTATAAATGCTATGTTACACTTTGAGCAGTGAAATTAACACCATTATCCATGGAAAGTTGATTGAAACGAGGCTGATTAACCAATTAAAATCCATGTATGGAGGTATTTCATGTTACGAGCATGTCGACCAAAAGAGCTCTGGTTTTTACTATTTCAACACCGTGGGAAGCTGCGTTATGGTATATCCTTTGTCGCAGGATTTAATACCCGGCGAATATGTAGAGTAGAATAACTTTGACTTTGCTATCCATCTTTATACGGGCGGCCCTCACGAGATTAAATATGATTATGCTTCGTATTTACTTGACAAAATCTGGCAATCCCAATTTTAAGGCTAGATACTGAAAAAGTTTTTTGAAAATGCTCATACGTTGTCTATCATCTCTCTTGCAGTCTATTATACGTTCAGACGAGTTCCCCTTTTCTTGTTAGGAAACTTGATGTAAGGAGTGATACGGTGCATCGTTTTGGTCCCCCATCATTCATTTTTCACTGCGGTTCTCCCTATCTTTATTCGAAATTCATTGATCGGTTTGTGCATCTGCTACAACTGCCTTTAACGAGAATTTCTCCCCAGGACTCGATGCTAAAATTAGAAAGACCTTGCAATTGTCAAAAAGTTATAAGAGACCGGGATTGGTGCTTATTATGAAGCCATCGATTGTCGAAGTTTATGGATGTGAATTACACATCCATTCAAGTTACGAATATGTGCCAATGGGGTACACCTTTGGAATACTTTGAAGCAGGATGAAAAGTATCGAGATGAAAAGGTTGAGACATCAGCGAAGAAAAAAAGTGTTCAACAAGTAAAGAAATGCTACAAAGGACGGCCATGAGAGCCTTGTCTCCCATTTTTACCAAGAAGAAACTGACTGTCGGCGATTTTACACATTATTCTATCCACGAGGTGTTTGTCTCTTGTTTGTTGTAAAAATATGCTAAGTCGGCCCTAGATTATTGGCTAAGTTGGTATATTTGTTTTGGGTGTACATGTATAAAATAAACCCTCGAAAAGTGTTGAGAGTGGATTCTATTACTCTTACTATAACATTGAGGTTTTTCGGAATAGCTTTTTTGGAGAATTTACTTGTGTGTGGATGACGATTTAGCTTCTTTGGACTTGTTGCGAGTTCATGTGTTGGACTAGGTTCAATAAGTTTTTTACCCTTTTGTCTGAAAATTTTATATTAGTTTATAATATCATCATGTCCATTTAAGATAATTTGTAAAGGATTGAAACGAGAATTTGCTTAATTGTGCTATTGTTTTAAATGTGGTTGTTCTTAATGTTTTCTTCTAAATTAGTTATAAGCATAATTCTTTTAAATGTCTCTTTCTTTTGCTAATTTAAACATTATTCAGTTACTATAATAAAGAATTCTTCATTGCTCTTTGTTTTCAGTCATCTCATTTCTTCCTTACCAGACATAGTGAAAGATTCTTGTTGCCTTTCATCATCGGGAATCATCCCCATCCACTTTAAATTTTAAGTTGTTCTGTGTCTAGCTATCTTGCACTGTGACTTCATCTTGTGTTTTAAGAATAATCAGCCAAAACCATCCTTTGACTCCATAGCCCGATAGGTGAAAGCTCTCCTTGCCCTTAGTTTGTGAGTTCACACCATTTTCCCAAAGCAAACCTCTTGAGTAACTAGCCTAAAACCTTCCCGAACAAGAATAAATTATAAAGAGAGCCCTCTGCGGATACGGATTAGCTAGATGCACGTACGAAGGTTGGTTGTGGTTACCTCGGGTATAATTTCCTCTTACACAACTTCCTAGGAAAAACACAGTGATAACAATGGCATCAAAATACACTCAATATAAGCTAAGCCTCCTCCTAAACTACTGAAAGAATTCCTGAACCTACTTCATTTTTTTCCCTCCATTTTGTAAAGTTTTCCCTCACCATCCTCATTTCTTCCTCCCTAGACCTAAAATCTCTTACGAGCTAAAAACCATTTGTTCTGAAACACAATACGGTCACCATGTGCGAAGAAGGTTAGTACCCGGTAATGATGAAGGCCAAGGGCATATCAAACGAAAGCAAAGGAGAAGGAAAAGGTTAACGAGTTCAAGCCTTTTAGATACCATTCAAATCACCTCTTCTCCCATGATCCTTGCATGTTTTCAAGATGTTGGATGCTATCAATTATATGAGAAGGTTAAACAGGTCCAATACCACTCAAAGTTGACTAGGTTGTTCATTCTCAGCCTACAAAACCACCAGGTCAACCTATCAGGAGTAAAATTTGAATTATCATCCAAATCCATTTCTAAAGCCACAGGAATGCCAGATATTGGTGAGAGATGGTTCAAGCAGAAGAAAATCGACTTAAGCTACTATGAGCCCTTCCTCAAACCTAGTCATCAACAGGGTTGCAAGACTATTTTCCCCTTCTCCCACATGCTAGAGAGATATATCCTACTGATGAGGTAGAACATCGATTACTTCACTTGTGAGGGGAGGTACTCCAGGATTTATTCATATCACATAAGGTTGCTAATGCACTTCACCAGGGTTAAATTTCTAAACCTACCATACTATCTCTACTGGAGCATTGACAAAATGGCTTCAGTGGTCAAGAAAAGGATTTATGCCCACCAAATGCAACGCCTTTTTCACCACTCCTTGGTTAAGATGATCGTTTTGCACCAGTTAGAGCAGCAGGGAATTCCTTGGGAAGTTTTTATTTCACATGATGTATTTGCAAATCCCCAAGCCTTCATTCAACAAAATTTTCCTTCCACTTCACACCCACTTACCTCCACTCCTCCATCACCTCCACCTATGCCTTCTCCACAAGTAAACTTAGCTCCTACTTCTTCTCCTAATGCATCAAATGAAGATGATAACAGTGGCATTGATGACTAAGAAGATGGTGGTGGAAATGATGAAAACAGTGAGGCAGATACAGAGTTAAATGAGGAACGAGGTGACAGTAGCAATGAAGAGCAAGAAAATGATAGTGGAGATGAAGAGAATAGTAAGGCAGACACAGAGTTTGATGAGGAAGAGCAGAAGGATGATGATGACAAGGAGGAGGGAGATGAACATGGCAGTCAACAAGAGGAAAATAGTGAACTCTATGAGGGATACAGTGATAGTGATGATACAAATGAATCACTCCCAAGTACAGAAAAAGGTATTGTTGATGAGAAGATGAAGACAGAAAGGATAATGAAGGAAATGATGAGGACGACAGTTAGCAAGAAGATGAACAGGACAGCCAAGAGAAAAATTTGCATGAGCATGACAGTGAGCATAGTCATAGTGCAAACAGTGACCATATGAATGAAAATGATCAACTTGAGGAAATAGAGGGAGATGATGAAGAAATAGAAGATCAAGAAGATGAAAACAGTGACGCAGAAACAGAGTTTGAAGAGGCAAGCAGTGACCAAGGAAATCACACTGATAATATAGTCAATGATGAGCAAGACAGCCAAAGAGATAGTCATGACAGTCATGACAACGGTCATGACTGTCATGACACAAATCAACCTCCTAATGATAATGAGAGTGAAGATAGCCTAGAATATGATGAATAAAAATACCTTCATGAGGAACAAGGTAAAAGTGAGGCAAGTGAGGAAGGTAATGATCAATTTGAAGGCCAATATGGCAGTATGGAAGACAATGAAGACAATAATGATGAGGATGTTAAAGAACAAGAAGGCAGTGACCCAATGAGGCATGAGGTGACTCATGGAAGCCATGGAAAAAATGAAAAAGTCGGTGACAAAAATAAAAAGGGTCAAAGAAATGATGAAAGCACATTCAAAACTACCATTGTCACTCCTCTCACATGCACATATCACAAAGGGAAGAGAGATGTGTTTGCTACCTCAAAAAGGCAAAGGGCCATCTCTTCTCAAGCTATCAAGCCATTGGACAAGGGCAAGGAAATTATGGAAAGAAGTGAGCAGCAGGTAAAGGTAAGGAGAATTAAGAGAATCAATAAAACTTCTCAAGAACCTCAATTCATTGATCTAGACAGTGACAATAAGGACAAAGAGATGGCCACCAGATTTCTACTCTTAACCAAATATGCACAGCTTAGGGAGTGGGAAAGAGATTTTGAGATGGCACAAGGTGTCATTCAATATTACAAAGATGAGCGCAATCATTTCAAGAAGGTGAAAAGGGACCTTCCTCTCCAAAATAAAATGACCAAGCACTTTGCAAAGAAAAACATGCTTGCTTGTGCCAAACTGAAGGAGGACCTCATAAAGCTAAAAAACCTAAAAAAAGAAAAAGAGCATGATAGACTTGGAGTTTTTGTTGAGGCTTCTCAACAGGTGTCTAAGACCTCTTGAGGGACCTCTCCACATATTTTGGGCCAAATTGAACAAAATTTTGTTTTTTTTTGAAATTTTGAGGCCTCTGTGCGCAATACCCTAGGCGCTAAGCACAAATTTGGTGCATCCTCAGCTTTCCAAATCTACATTTTTGGATTCCTCACATCATCAGTGGTCTTCTCACAAAATTTTAGATCATTTGGAGCAGTTTTGACCCCCCAAAAGGTCAAAAACCATCAAATTTTTTACCTTTCTGCCTCATTTTCAAGCAAGGTGTTACGCATAGAGCAGTGTTGGGATAAATGGTTTTTGGACAGGAAAATGGCATCCATTCAGTAAAAATCGAGCATTTCTGGAAATTAGACTCATCGGGCTTTCCAACGAGCCAACACGGAGCCAAATCCTACATCAGGAAGGGGTCCAAAACTCAGCCACAAAAGACCCTATTTTCTGTTGAAGTGGCGCTACGTACAGAGATTGTCTAGTGTGTTTTGGACCA
The DNA here is from genome assembly GCA_034641835.2 of Pinus albicaulis. NCBI lineage: Eukaryota > Viridiplantae > Streptophyta > Pinopsida > Pinales > Pinaceae > Pinus > Pinus albicaulis. The sequence continues at coordinate 67,639,360 of CM076578.1, forward strand.
AAAGTCAAAAAAACACACTCATTTATTGAAAATAGATATTTTTTAGTTTTTTGAGGCAAAACACTCTATAATTAGGTGCAAATAGTTATTTTTGAATTTATTTATTAGGATATTATGTGCCTTGGGCCTTGCATGGTCTCTTGGCCATAAATGACATGTATGGTTAAATTTGACATTTTCCTACGATATTTAGGGTTTTAGTCCTCCTTTTCTCTATAAATAGAGCATGAGGCCCCTATGTATTCTGTTGGCATTTGATGAGCTTGAAAATAATTATACATGGTTTTATGAGCTTGGAGAAGAAATTGGTTTTGTGAAGTTGATGAATGGCTTGTTTGGCTTGATGATGGAGAAGCTCATTTGCAGGATTCCTTAGCTTGGTGAATGGTGATTTATTCTTAACATGTTTATGTTTTCTTGTTCTCATTATGTTTGCTCCTTCTTGGTTGCTATAAATCAGAAAAGTATAGGTTGAGACATGCTCTTTGAGGCACCTCAATCCTCCTGTTTGTTATAGCTTTGATGTTTTCCTATGTTTGGTCATCTTAAGGAATTCTTGATTGCTCCTTAGGTCCACCAAAACTTTTTTTTGTTTCATGCATGGTTAGTATGCTAGTTTAAAAGTATGATTCATGGTATGCCCTGCTTATTTGAAGCTTTCAAGACTCTATCTTGAAACCTTTCATTGGAATATTGTTTGCTAGGTTAAGTCAAAGAGGTCTCATTCGATCTTGCCATTTTTCCATGCCTACCAACTTGTTTCAGAGTTCTCAATAGCTTGATATATGATGTTTAGGTGTTCCCTCTTCATAGATTGAGTTATTTGTGTTATCTTATATGTTTTCCCAAATTATGAAGGTGAATTTACTAAAGCTAGAAGCTCTTATGCTTTCTATGTTTCACTGGAATGTTTATCTTGGATATTTATCAGTTTAAGTATTGTTCATTGAGCTTAATAGTTTTCCCTACATCATGACTTGTAACTTTTAACTATATGTATTTAAGACCTCTTAGTATTTCCCAAATTTTATGTTCAATCCACCTCATACATCACCTTAAGGATCCATTAACCTTGCTAAATTGGCCCTGCAACACACTCTGTTTCATCATTCAGACATCCATGACTTTCATTGACTATGATAGCCCAATGGCTTTGACAGACTCTCACTCCACCTATTCCACTTGACCATCTTACCCAACCAAAACAATCAACAAACCCTATACTTAACAACTAGCCTAAAATAAAAACCCTAGAGCAAAAGGAACACATCCTTTGCACCCAATAGAGAGATCCCTCTCTGAGTCCAGGAAGGCTAGGTCCCAGGACTCCAAAGACTGGTTCCATGTTACCCTGTCATTTGGTCTACCAATCTGCCAAATCATGGGACCCTAACAATCTATATTTGGGGATATCTTGGATAGGGGGCAGCAACCGGAAATTCCCCCCATGATCTCAGTCTGGGGGTAACCCCAAATGAAATCAAAACTAGGAGCCAAGTAACAACTCCCAAGCGAACAGAGGTGATGCCACACAATCGCACTCCCAAAAAATTATTTTTTCAGCACTGGCAGGTATGCCCTCTCTCATCTTTTTTAAAGCTCGTGACTTTCAATAAATTTTGATAAATAAGATGCTTTCACTTGAGGTAGTTTTTTTTGCAGGAAAAGCTCACAAAACCATCCACAACGCCATCTACTAAAATTTCCAGAGCAGGTATCATTCTACCCCCAACATGATAGAGTCCCTGTCAAATCTGCATATCTTGACATCATTTCTCCATCATAAATTAACCATAGGGTCCTCATATCTGATGGTGTTTATCATCACCTCACCTTGCACATGATAAACGTCCTTGTTGGTTGGTAGAACCTCCCCTCCATGGCGCTCGTCACCCACAGTAGACCATATATCACAACAAAAGTGACATCATGGCCATACCACTTCAGTCCAGGAAGCACCTCATGCCCATCCATTCACAGTGCATAAGGTCAAGTTTACCATACAAGCTAAAACCCCCTTCCCTGATGACCAGGTTGTACAAGAAGATCAAAATCGCACCACCGCACCTCACATTTGGCCCACCATACCTCCACCAACACAATCCCATTTGCGATAATTTCTCATCCACTTCATCAACCCCGCACATGAGACCAACCAATGGGACCCCCACCCTCAGCAAAACACCTTCCTCACAACATTAGTGAGAGAACACTTTCATGTTTTTGGGTACCCATCTCTGTGTTTTGTACAAACCAAACCCCATTATTTTATTCTTTTGGTAAGTGTACAAAGACCTCGAACGGTGCACTACGTCCTTCACCCTCTCATTTCATCTTTTCTCCCATAGCAGAAATCCCTGAACACCCTTGGTTGAAGTATTATAACCCCACACACAATCTACCTTGACATTTATAGCCAGTTTATACCCACCCTGGAAGTCCTACCGACTCCAGGGATTTCCCCACCAGAAATAAACTATGATTGCCGCTAGGCTGCTTAGTATACTCCGAACTTGGGCCACTAAATCCCAATCATAAATTTTCAGTCACCCCTCACCAACATGCCTATGTTAAACCCATCACATACAGGTCCTTGATCCCTCATATCGGCGACCCCTCGTTCAATTGAGGCTTCCTTTTTGTCGACTTCGACACCTATTTTCCAAAAAGGAAGTGGTACCTTGGATCACCCCTCTCCTTACAAGGGGCATCCTCAGGTGGCACTGTGGGAGACATCATTGTCCACAGATGTCATCGATCGTCCTAAAATTCAACTAAGACAATAGCTTTCATGTCAATATGGCATCATACCTTACAACCATTGCACTTTGATCAAATACGTTTAAGACTCGTGCCTCCATAAGCGTCTATATCAACAATGCTTACACGGGAAGGTCCCTGAGCCAACACCTATGCGTACAATGCACATCTATATGCCATACCAATTTTACACATATGGGTACCATATTCCACCTATTTTGAAATAAAAAACTCCCCTGAGGGCCTCAGCAATCGTCGCAACAACCACCAACATCACTACCATATTAGTGACACAGACAAAACATGTATCTGTCAAATAGATTTGTTTAACTAGCCACAACATCACGAGCATGGGACATGCCTACCTCATAGAAAATTTGTATATTGATTGTAAATTGTATTTTCTTACAGAGATCCCTTAGGACATGGTCATTCTTAGAACCGGTGCAGGGAGTTTTCAATTCCAAGCTTCACGCAGGTCTCTCTCTCTCTCTCTCTCTCTCTCTCTCTCTACGAACGATACAGAAAAGAAACTATAATGTATTTCGGATATACAATGCTTCCTAGACCTCACACATTAGGGGGCCACTGTTAAAATTGGAAAATCGTACAGCAGAAGATGGCATTAATTAATGTCAAGCAAAAGGATTTACAGTGCTCGAAGACATTACAGAATCTGGAAAGTATTTAAAAATCTCTAAGGTCTGAGGAAAAACAAATTTTAACAAGTCCTAAATGCTCTTTGAGCGCATAATCCTTCGTGAAGAGTTCCTTTCGTGCACCTTTTTTCCCAATATGCGCGCAATCCTAGGATTGGCAAAATGTCACTATCCCGGACCACACAAAGCAAAGGAAAAGTGACCCATTACTTGGAGCCACTTAAGGACAGCCACCAACACTTCCTTAGACACTATGTGAGCACACAATGGAATATTTGGAGCACACAAAGGAATAATACCCTTCTCTTGGGTCACCATCCACAATGTACCAAGAGAGGGAAGGGAGGATTTGAAATCTCCTATATAAGGCCACCATGAGATGAAGAATTTGTGAACACATTGTTATGTTGGCTAGAATTGCCCAAGAAATACCAGCAGTGTGTGAGCCGAAGCTGAAGATAGAGGGGAGTCAATTGTTGGCCATCCAACAAGTTTATTCCAACACAGTAGAGAGAGAGGGAGACTGCACCGAGGCAAGCTTGGGATAAAAACATGCTTTCATCGGGACCTAGAACCCATTTTCTAGGGGCCCTTTGGCAAGAGGGTAACGTTTCACTCTTATTACTACCAGCGCTCAATAAGAGGGGCCTAGAGCCACCATTCGTATTATTGTTGCCGTTTGACTCTTTTCAGAGATCGTGTTTATTTGTTTTATTTTTTAGTTTAGTTTTTAGTTTATATGTGCATGCTATTTCTCTATCTAGTATGCTTATTGATTCTAGCTTGTTCCACTAAATTTCTTGACTCCACTTCTTTTTCTGCATGTTACCAATAACTTAAGTGGGTAGACAACACCCCTTAAGTTGGTGTGATTTCATACATACGTGCACCAAACACACTCCAACAATAAACTAGTAGGAGTTTGTAATGACTATGATGGAGTAAAAATTCCTTGTACTCATAAAAATACTTAAAAATTATTGTAAGTGGTAGTAACAGCGGTCCTCTAATGAATGAAAATTGGGTAACAGTAATCTTAAAGAAAAATTCCAGAAACTAAAACAATAGTCAACAAGCTAAGTGAAATAATTATGTTTACTTTTATAACCACAGTGAACCTTGCTAAAGAGGAGGGCACTTCCTCATTAAAAATGAGTGATAAAAAGCTCACAGCATACAACTTACTGCAATATGCCATAAATGCAACCATAAACTTGTTAATTTTTCCATTAAATGGTCTTCGGGAAAATACAAATGCAACAATTTAGATAAAAGTAAGAGTTATCCCCCCTCTTTCCAGTAGGGAGATCAATTTTTAAAAGTTCCCTTTACATCTAATCTCAACAATATGAAAATTATGAACAGTCTTGAGAATTCTTTATTTTCAATTTTTTCGATAAAGACATAAACTAGATAATTTTACAACCAATCGTAACATAACATTTGTAAATAAAGCTTGTGCTAAAGTAGGCAGCCACAATTGGAAATATAACTCAAAGACTTGGAATGATTGTAATAATTGTGACTAGAATAGCCACTTCATCTTAGAAAATACAAGTCATCATTGCCATGAAAAACTATATTGACCAACGACACCAACGAGTGATGACAGACTTTAACAATAACACGAAGAATGTTGGAGTAACATCGTAACAGAGTAATAGCATCTAAAACAAAATAATAGAGTGACAACATCAAGAATTGTTAGAATTAAAACATCCTAAAATATTGGAGTATCAACTTTCTCAATCATTCAGTCATCCTGTAGGCATTTTCTCAACACATTGTCAATAAGCACCCGAAAAAAACTAGTATCCTTCTCAAATGTAAGCAAGACTTAATAGATTATAACAACATATAGAATTAGTGTACCTAAGCCAAAAAGATAATATATTGGATAATAATGGATGAGATGGATGTGAATATCAAGAACAAAATGGTAAAATGGTGAGAAAAGGCGGTATAAATGATGTCATTTTCGGAACCCAACACCATCATTATCTAATTTTAAAAATTATGAGATCTAATAAAATTAGGTTCATGAAATAAGTTTTTAAAACTTTTCCAGGCTTAATATCAATCATTCATTCCATGAATATGAAATCAAAAATTAGGAGAAATGAACATTTCGATTAATCCACACATTTCATTCTCATTATGGTATTTATCTTCTTTTAGCATTAATGGTGGATTTTTTATTTTCTCAAAGTAATATGATATAATATTTTACCTCTTAGGACATCCTCCATATAGGATTTCCATGAGAAGTAGTTAGAACTAGAAACCAAAGGTTCACTTGCAGTAGCCATATTAAAATATGTAGGTAATATGGATTCAAAAGATGAAACAAGTTTTTTGGATGGAAAGCTCTCAAAAAATTAAGATTTTAAGAAAACGACGTTTAAAAAGGACTTTGAATGTGAAATTTAAACCCTTTTAGAAAAAGGTATTAATGGTAACAAAGAGTTCAATGGCATGTATAAGTTGGCCCATGTGGTGATGGATGTTGAGAAACAAAAAATTCATTTCCCTCACTAGTTTAGCCTATAAGCTCACTTTTACATATAATTTACTTTATGAAGTGACCAACTTTTATAAAATAAGTGAGAATAATTTTTATAGTTGTTGGGAAAGTCAATTTACCTTTTAATTCAGAAAATTGATCTAACTCTCACATTAATTGTCAATATGGGTAGGATTTTTGTTTCTATGTTATCACGCAAATTATATGGAATAACATATGGCAACTAGTACTAATAAAACCTCAAAACCAATCATTGTAATGTCACTCTCAACAATCAAAATGCACTTGTTGTTACACTCCAACTCTCGCTCACACTTTCAGAACAGAAAGACATAAGTTGTATAATAAAACTAACTTTGTCACACAATCACTTTGATTCAAAGAAACAACACTCTCGGAAACCATCAACATTCACACCCATTCACTTAAATAAACAAACCACGAAGTTGTGACATAAATTAAATAAACATTACACTAATGAAGAGATCGTTCTAGGACCTATGTTTTTATACAATAATAGAGAATAGAATTTCACAAATATCTGATGTGTGAACAATATTGTAACAGTAACAGTAATTCACACATGAAGCATAACTGAGAGGAAATAAACACACTGCTACAGTAACTCTCTAATCAGTGATCCCTGCTAAGAAGGAGGGCCCTTCCTTCCTAGCAGGGGCTGGTAAATTACACAACACACAGGCTACTCTGAAGAAAGGTATGAAACCATGAATGGTAGATATTTTCATTAATGACAAAGTTAAAGTATGGGATTGCAATGTTGGTACTCCCTCCTTTGTTCTCTTCTATGCGTACCTCGCAAGCGGAGAGTACATTCTTTTATAATTCCAAAATGCATTCCTATTTTCAAACGACAATATCATCATGATAATCTCTCAATTATCATGTGATATAAATCAAGAATATGTAATAATTATATTTTATCAAATAACCCTAGTTGAAACCAAGTTTTAACCACTTATCTAATATTGCAATGATTTTACAATTGAAAATCTTAATTGTTTCAACTAGGTCAGTTGTGATGTCCACAAATGTCTCCTTCTATGGTTGAGCTACCTCTAACTAGGTGTCTATCCAAATCAGTCTTCATTACTAAACATAGGAGAAAAACATGTCCAAAATGAGTTCAACATGTATCAGCAACATCACCAAAATATTCACTCCATTATTTGGCGAGGTAAAACTAGGAGATATAATCCTGTAACAACACCTCAATAATCCATGCACCGTATAACAACCCCTTTGTCAAGTTGTTAATAAAATTCTATAAAGAAACTAGATTTTATGTCAAATTACAAGCAAAACTAGATAATAAGGATGACATACAAAAAGGAAACATACTTTATTTAATGATGACTGTCATAGTGATAAGGTATGGCCTTAAGATTCAAATGATAAGAAAAGGTAGGGAAAATAGGTGTAAAAAGGTGCCAATTATGTGTCCCAACATCTCCCCCCCAAATTAAACATCAGCTTGTCCTCATGCAAACTTCTGTAATATATTTCAACATGTTGTGAATAGAGCATTGAAATATCATAATCCCTTGTTATATCTTCACCAAGATCTCTATATCCTCAAGAAATCACTAACTCCATTTCCCACAATTTATCATTTATCTCATATGCATGTTGATAATTGTAGACAGGAAGCCATATAAGTGGGAATCTGAATCGAAGCCCATATGAACCAATTCCACTTCTCTTGATGCATTCGACATATTGATGTACTCTAGAAAGTGCATGTGTAAAGTTTTGAAACAAAATGGTCCCTCATCCCTCAATTCCTCCCTGTAGGCTTTCCATCTCGCCTTAATTTCTTCTAATGCATTTTGTCTCAACCCACTAATACTCTTATGACAACTTTCCAAAACTTTGTGCCTGGCTTACATCAACATAGTGGTTGGATATTTCCACATTCTATTGTCTGCCACATAAACAGTTTGAGCAATCCCTATATCATTTTGAATAAGTAGTTTCAAAACTCCCTCATTTGTTATTATAACATCATGGGTGGCCTTCCAACCAACTTGATCCTGCATGAATGATGTAAAATATCTTAGTTGAACATCCAACATAGGGTGTGATGTTAAAGGTACCTGACCCAAAACAAGCATGATCAGGTAGATACAAATCATAGAGCAGATATTGCTCATAAAAATTTTCATTCTAGAAAGTTTCCAGAAATGCTTGGTTTTCCCTAATTATATATGTTCGTTGTTCCCTAATTTTTGTTAATTTAAAAGGGAATAGTTTTTATTGTAGATACAAGGGGTAGGAAGAAGAAGGAGCCCTAAAACTCAATGCATTATCTACAAGCTCATATATTTTCTCCATTTTCTTGTTGTAATAGTTTCACTTCTTTCTGCAATTCCTTTACATGGAGTATTTCTTGTTTCCTTTCTTCCTTAATATTTAACAAGTCTCGAACCAACACATTTTCATCCCAGGTTCTCTTAATATTATCAGCAATCTCCTTATGCCTCCTCAAACAGATAACTTCATTTTTCAATGATATTTCCAACCTCTTCCATTTATCTAACACTTCCAGCAAAAATGTTGATTTCACCGACTCTCTAGATTCTGGTTGAGTTGTATTTTTTGTTGTTACAGTGGCAGCTTTAGCAACTTCCTACAGTATTTATTCATTTCCTTCCTCCTTTTGTTGCACTATATCAACTACTGGTTCTTGTGGACCAATAACATCGTTGAAAGGTTCTAGTGGAGTAGAATTTAGATTTATTTCAGTCAGCTTTGTTTCAGTTGTTGGTTCTTATGGAGGAGCGACATCATTAATAGGTTCTTATGGAGTAACAGACTTATTTTCTCCATCTCGCTCTGCTTCAGCTGTTGGTTCTTGTGGAACAACAAAATTTTTATCGAGTAGTGGTTTGGAATTCCTCATCTTGTTCTTCCACTTGAATTCCAACTAAAATAGTTGTTGGCTCCTCACAATCTACCTCCTTAAGTACTTTTCTACAATCCATGCAAAGTTTTTTAATTGTATCAACAGGTGACACTATTCCCACCACCTATATTAGGGTTTCCAATATTGTCTATTTTTTAAATTGAATTTTTTATTTAAGCATGGCAAGTTGCTTCCTCATATTTTAATTTTCCTCTTTTAATTCATTAATTTGCTGAAAAAAAAGGATCAATTTTAGACTTACCCAGTGAAATAATTTTTTCATGCTCTGATGTGTCTTCTTCCTTCCTCGTGTCACTTGGTTGTTCCTCTAGTTCCTTGGATTATTTTTATTATATTATATAATCATGGACTTTCAACATTGAGGTAGTTGAGGTTGCGGTAGTTCACACTCTCTTCTTATGGTTTTTTCCCCCCAATTCCTTTTTTAACGACCTCTTCTTTATCCTCATTTGCGGGCGCCTCTATTTCAAGTTCCACTTCTTCAATAGGGCATCCATACTTACCACTTTCATACCATCCGCTAGATATTTCCATCAGTCCTTTAGTGTGATCCTTCTTCACACGACGTCGAATTTGAAGACCCCTTCGATGAGGCCTAGGAGGTGGAACTACCCTTACTTAGGGTGTTGTTTCAGCACTTTCTAGTGTTGTTTCAACACTTTTTGGTGTTGTTTCAGCACTTTTATTGAGTTCTTTAGCTTAACTATTTTCCCCATGTTATTTAGTTTCACTCTCTTCCTACTTAGGAACTAGTGCATGTAACCCTGCTACAAACCTATTCCATGTGTTTCCTTGTTGTTACAACGTGTAAATTATGATCAATTTGATTAGCCGATGGTTAGCTAAGCATGTTTTAGGATTCTTTGGCACTCAACAACTTCTTCCATATTTTATAACGATTTTAATAGGTAGTAGGGCATATTAATTAACTTTCCATTGCGTAAATGATCTAGCAGCTGAAAATGGTAATGAAATATAATGCCAAAATTCCCCTCACAAGTGATTAATTTATGAATGAAATAAGATGCATCATCCCAAGGATGAGGAATGGATGTTATATTAATCCCTCTTCCCTTATTCCTTACCTCCTCACATCACTATAAAAATTTAGCTTTGGTTGTTGGGATTTTCAATTTCCTACAAAACCAACGCACTCTTGTCTGAGGAAAACTCGTCACCCTAGAAATTACTTCCTTTGTAATAAAAATCTTGAATCCTTTAACTATTCAACCCTTCTCATTCAAGGATTGTGTGAACTCCAAAGCAATTTGTTCATTAAATCCATGTAACTTCTCAAAATATGCTAACCAACCCGCATTTTGAAATATGTTTAGGGATTATAGATAGTGTAACAAAGCATTAGTAGAATCGGGTTCATGACAGATTGTTGCTCCTCCCATTGCTGCTTACAATTGTTACAAGGTTACACTTGGCTCATGAAAAACTTTTTTTGGAGTAGAGAGTATTAGTCTACTATAATTGGGTTACCCTTCCATTATTTTTGGGACTTATGCTATATTTGGCAGTTATTAGGAATAATTCCGAGTAGTCACATCAAGTTTCAAAAATAATGGCAAGAGTGACAATGGTTTATTACTATAAATACAACGTCTAATCGGTAATTATTGAATTGGGCTAAGGGTATGATGTCTCATAATATGGATAATTACTAAATTAGGATAGTGATATGGTGTATCGTATGACAGATACGATCGCCACTCCCCCCAACTTAATGATAATGGTTGTCCTCGGTGTGTGCCAAGGGGTCATATCATCCTTAAATCCATAAATGAAAGTGAATGAAAAGAGACATATTTATCATGGACTTACCATAATATTGACATGGAGAATGTACACATTTGATGACATGATCAATGTTGTACAACATTCGATTCATTGCACATGTTTATTGGTAAAATCCTTCATTAGAATGATGCGATGAGAGACAAACTTGTGTGTCAACAAAACCAAGTGTATCAGCATGAAATTATATCTTACAATCATTGAGATAAAAGAACACATATACAACTTGTGATGGTAAAAAAATGAATATTTCCTTGGTCTATATATATCAGAAAAACTATATGAAGTTGTAGAGGTGACTTGCATATATGCACAGTTGTATCAGCAAATATTTTAATAATTGTAGTAATTAAAGTTGTCGCATTCAAGCCTATGATAAATGTAGCATCTTATGAGCATTGAGTCTGTAACAACAAAAGAGTTAAACAATGAAACATTTAAAAACAGAAGAATTATCAGGATGTTGTTATAGAAGAGGAAAAATGATGTGTTGGAAACCATCAATATGGTTTTCAGTCACCACGATCATCCAATGGCACCCCCAAGGGGTTTTCACCATTAGACATTTTTTATTTTTTATTTTTTCCCTTTTTTATTTATTTAAAATAAATAATGGAACAAACTAAGTGGTTGGCAGTAGAGGAACAACTTCCCTTGCCCCAACAACTTCAACGTTTGAATTTGTATCTGAGGCAATGTTAAAAAATGAATCCTTCATGCATAAATAGCTCGAAATTTGCAGTTTCTGATGAATTAAAAATTAAAACTATAGACACAATTTTCTTCTACTCAATCTATGGAAGGGAAAACATACAATACAAACACATGTAATCATTCAATCACAATGAACACAATGTTTTTCTTGGGCAACCACACTAGAAAAACTCCTCCTTTGTTTGTATTATATCATATGAGACAATTGATCTATTACAATGACAACTTCAATCCTTGAAGCTCAACTTGTGCTGCAATATTAATCTCCTCCTGAGTCTGCTCTGGAAAATGTTGAGCCTGCACCCACTCTGCCTACACTTGCATTGCATAAACGCACATTACTGCACTCACTCTTCCTGCACTTGCACCTATTTCCTTACGCAATTCAGATAAAATTAGCTCATCTAATACATACCAACTCTGTACACTCTCTAGTATACAACAATAAATACAATTATGCATTTTTCCTCCACTCAACTAGGAAAATCAAATTACATGCATGAATAGGGTTGTTTTTAGTAAATTTATTAGTTAACTGAGATACCGGTGAGTTAAAAACAATTACAACTACTTAGCTAAATTCCTACTGACTCTATTCATGACTAGAGCTTAGATAACTAAGTTTCATTATCTTTAACTCCACTAGATTCATAGATCTTAGCAATAAACTCATGTAAAACTCTACTTCTTACCCACAAACTCGAATTTATTGACTTAACTAAGTGACTTTGCCATGTCACTCTTGCAAACTGCAACTCAAGTCATCTTGTTGATGTGGAAACTTGAATTTCCTCATTTGACTAAGGCACAAGTCAAATGAAGCTTTGTCTTGCTACAATTTAATACCTATAAGTAGATGTGTAACACAACTGTAGATTATTTCCATTATCAAGAAACTATGTCTGAGACTCATCTATGGTTTTCAATTTCACAGCCCCATTATTAAAAATTTCTTCTACCTCATAAGTACCTTGCCACATTGTGCACAACTTCCATTTAAAATCATTAAATCTGGAGTCATACAACAAATCCGAATCACCCTTCTGAAACCCCTTCTTCTTAATAAATCTACCATGCCACTTTGTACATTTTTGTTGGATGATATATGTTCATTTCATAGCAGCCAAGCACTTCTCATCCAATTCATTCAACTATTCCAGTCAATGTTTTTGAGTTGCAATTAAATCTAAATCCATCTCCAAAGTAGTTCATAGTGTCTTAATTTCAAATTCAATGGGAAATATAAGACTCTTACCAAATACCAACTCATAAGGAGAGAATCTTGTAGTATTCCTCCAAGTGTTTCTATAAGCCCATAATACCTCTAGAAGTCTCTCAATCCAGTCTCTTCGTTGGCATGCCACAATATTTGTGAGAATAACTTTAAGCACCTTATTAATACTTTCCACTTTCCCATTCACCTATGGGTGGTAAGCTGAAGTGACTCGGTGATGAATTCTATACTTTTTGACAAGGTCCTACATCAACCGAGAAGTAAATTGTGTTCCTCCATTTGTAACTATTTCCTTTGGCACTCCATACAGAGCAAAAATATCTTCAAATAAAAAGTGTGTAACAACACACTCAATTTCCCTAGTAAGTTCTCTAGCCTCCACGCACTTGGTGACACGCCAAAATATAGTCCTTTTGCTGAGATGGGGGATTAATTGGTCCCACAAAATCTAAATCCCATCTCTTAAATGGTTCCATCACCGATTCAGGATGTCACAAAATTTTATCTGATTGAGTAGGTTGACCCATCCTCTAACAACTATCACACCCTTGTGTAGCACAGTTCTTTGCTAAGTCATGATTCCATTTCATATTTTTGTTTTTAGGATTAAACTTCCAAATTTTCAAAATAAAAGAATAAAAATAAAAATAAATAAAAATAAAAAATAAAACTAAAAATTGGTCGCAACCGAAAGTTATGGAAGCGCTAGTTTTAGTCTTTTTGAACAGTCTGTTATATTCATGTTTCTATCTTTTCCTTTTTATTCTAATGCTGCTGAAATTTCTGGAAGCACACTTTGTTTTTAAAAAAATAAACGAAAAAGCGCATCCGCTTTGGTCAAGCCACGTGTTATAGTGTAAATACGCCTTAAATATTTTTTTAAATATTCCAAATCTCATGATAGGTGTCGTATGCAGTCAGTCTAGGTCAAGTCAAGTCGCAATATATGTTACGCCTATGTGTCAACCCGCGGTAATGCCCTTAACCGTTAATCTTGTTCTCCTGTCAACCCCAATTCAGTTAGATGTATGTCAAAGTACGTGTTTTTCTTAACAGAGGAGATCGTGGTCATCACACTTAAAGCCATAACCGTTTGGTTGGATGCACAACAGTGATGCCAAAAATTTCGGCCAATTAACAACAAGACATCAGATGTGACTGTTAGTCACAGATCCACTTGTCTCAAGCCAGTTGGAGTGCTCCATATGAAAATACGCAGCCAACTGAAGGTAATGATGGCTACTACATGGTGCACATCACGGTGAGGGATATTTTCCATGATCAACCATAGTTTTGTTTTAAAACCAACAAAAAAATAGGAGCCCTGTCATTTGAAATTGTTGAAGATCAAATTTCTTAGTCATAGTTTGAGGAGGAGACTAGATTTCAGATGGGATTCCAAAGGTGAATACAAGAAACACTTGTAAGGTAAAACTCCTCCAAATATGCCACCTATCAATTTCAAAAGACAAAGTCATTAATTTTCTGAATATGACTAAAATAGGTGGAAAAATAAATCGAATTGAGCCACAGGGTGCAGACCTAGTGGATGAACATTTGAGGGTAAAAAGCTTGTTTATCCAATCAAGGTGGTATTATCTATGCACCAGATTAGGGAGCTCTCACTCAGTAGTAGCTCAATATTTTTCTAACTCTTTTAATGGAAAATAAGCCATAATTTATGGCCTTACCTTGTAGGTGTCTAAAGACTCGATTGTTGAAGCCTTTAACCTTCCATAGGAAGGAGAAATGTGGTTTAAATGGAAGGTTATCACAGGAGGAGATCTCAATAGCTTTCTCAAAGATGCACATAGAGATCCAAATTGGGCCAAGGGAATTCCAAGTAGCTATCTTAATAAATGACTGAGCAGAAGCTATTAAGATTATCTATATATACCTCACTTGTGAAAGGAGGTATACAGTTGTGTTCCTTTATCACATGAGATTTATTTTTCATGTTGCAGGTATGAAGACATTAAATCTGCCATATTTTTTGTTGAAAAGACTGACAAAGATGTCAGCAAGGGTTCAAACTCACACTGATGTTTCATAGAATAGCTTGTATCATCAAAATTTAATCAAATTTCTATTTGAAGAAGAGTTGGGGAAGAGAAATCAAACTTGTGACCACTTGTTGTTTTACAAGGCAAGCCAACATGCACCTACACCTCTAGTTTCACAACCACATCCTCAACCTGCAAAAAGAAGAACAAAGAGAAAGGTTAAAAAATAAAATATATATAAGAAGGCCAAGGGTAAGAAAGAAAAGGTTTATGCAGTTAAAGCTGAGAGAAAGTTGGAAAAGGGAGAGATTTCCTCAGCAAGTAAACTCAAATCTATGAAAATAGTGCCCCCTATTCCTCCTTTTCCTAATGTCTACACCATAGCCCAAAGAGGAAGGTATGAAACTGCAGATAAGTCAAAATCGCAAGTGCTACGGGAAATTCTAGAAGAAAATATTTAGCAGAAGATGCAGAAATAATATCATCATACACAATCAGATGAATAACCCCTCAAGGATTTCGGATATGACATCAGCAGTAAGAAGAAGAAAGAAGAATCCAAACCTGTTGTTGGTACCAAAAAGAGGCATACTAGAGACAACAACAAGTTTAGGCTTAAGTCCAAGGCTCTACATAATCCAAGCCTAATGACAAAGGTCATTGATATTGAAGGTAAACCTGAAGGGTCAAAGACAAAGACCATGAAGAAAAACAAAAACAAAACCCCTTTAGAGTAGCACTCACAGGCCTCAAAGAGAATAAAAACACAAAAGGGTTCTAAGGAGGAGAAAGCCACTGTCAAGGAAGCAGCCACAAGAGAAACCAAATCCAGATCAGTTGTTGATAGCGAACAGACTTAGATAAGCATGTTGAAGCTACAACACACATAGAGGGAAGGTAAAAAGGTTTTTTGATACAAGTACATTTTTGCTTATCAGCCATAATTTTGAACAACAGCTTAAGATGTCAAGGAATATAAATCTGTACAGGATTTCCATCATTTTCAGTATATTTTTGAAAAATAAACAGGGTGTTACTGGAAATTCTGGTAGCATTCCATTTTTTGTGCAATTATGGGTTTTTTTCCTGGAATTTTCGGTAGTGCCTATTTTAACTAAATTTTGACACCTATCAGCAAAATTTTCTGAGCCAGTTAAGGATGGATAAGAACCCATAACCAAATGGATATAACAAGTGATGGTGAAAGGTGGTTATGAGGTTGTTGGAGGTCTTATTAAATGGAGCTACATGGTTATTAAATACCCAATACACAAGGAGATAAATCAGCAGAAAAAGGGGCAGCATGACAGCACACTCAGCATTTCAGCCCAGATTTCTTCTCTTCTTTCTTCTCCATCTGTCTTTTCTGCTATATTTTGATGAGATATGGCTGTAATGTCTTTTGACACCTATGTAATGTTAGGAGTAAATTTTCCTTATTTTTTGAAGAGATGGAGTTGGTGCCTCTCTTGCTATATATACCACTTGTAAATACCATTTTCAAGTTGGATGTTGGTCTACATGAAAAATAAATATAATAAAAAGAATTTTTTACTTCATGCTAGAGGATTTTGTGACTCAAGGAACATCTAATGTGTGGCATGTCTCTTTTCTTTGTTAATTTCTTCTAAAATATGAATTCCAGAAACTAGTAAGGTGTGAGTGAGAAATTGTTAAAGGATTTAACAGTAAATTATTTGCTTTCAGTTTTCTGCAAATTATATATGTGTTTTATAACATGTCAGTGAAGATTTCATAAAGGATTTGTAGAATAATTTATACATGCAATCTATTTTCTGAATGTTGTTTACTTTTCATAAAAAGAGTTTGTGTAAAGAGCCATCATCATAGCTTTGTGACTAATTTAGGATAGGAATATTTCCTGGAATAGGTACCAGTTACCCATATTCTCCATTTGTACACTCTTCTCCCTATACTACCAATTTAACCACACAATTTATAATTTCCACTACTTGCCAAATACATGAAATTCTTAAATAATATAAAAAAACATTTCAAAATCTTTGAGAATCCATCCCACCACTCAAACAACCCTTTTAAAATTTGAATTGATTTATGATGTGTAATGCTTACTCCTTATGCAGTCAAGGAGTGACTCCTTGCACTAACATCTTTGTCATTGTTGTTGTGGAGGTGAATTGAAGTTTATCCCTGGGTTAATGACAAAGTTATAAGTCTGGTTCTGAGGTGTACAGTTCTAGCTGTATTTTTAGATTGCTTTACACCTAGCAACTCCATTGTTGAATTTTTGGCTCCTAGAAGGACTAGAACCAGGGCTACCCCATATTCCCCTTTAAGAATCCTAGTTTCTAACCCTGAAAATCTAATCAAGAAAAATAGTAAACGAAAATTTTCTACCTCTACTACTATTTTCTTAAAGGTTGTCCCTAAAGAAGTGATGCAAACTTTATCCCCTGATTTTGTAGAGAATCATTTACCTCCATTGTTTTCCAACCAAAAAACAGTCTCCACATCACAAGTTGGTGCTTCATCATCTGTTGTTCTCAATCAACCTATTGTTGTTCCACAAATCCCAACAACTCACACCATTGCAGGTCCAAACCCACCCCCTAATCGAATGGATACAATTTTTGTTGCAAGGTATGCCCCTTTGGTTTTACCTCAGCCTATGAATGCATTACCTACAGTAGATTATCTCAAGTACATGCCTAAGTTTGGTGGTGAGGGGAGTTAACATCTGAAGTACACCTTGCTGATTTGTATGCCTATGCTGACAATCTGAATATTGAGCATGAAGATGTGTGGATGAGATTTTTTGTTCATATTCTTGAGGGTGATGTTAGAAAATGGTTCAGATCCTTGAAAATTGGTAGCATCACTGGAATTGAAACCCTAGATGATACATTTTTAATGAAATGGGGTGATAAGAAATATTTTATGTATTATATCACCGAATTTGGAGCAATAAAAAGAAAAGAAGGAGAATCAGTTTCTGATTTTTCTAAGAGATTCAATAAGATGTATAGCAAAATACCTACTGAAGCTTTAGACAAAATCACCTATGTCGGTGCCTTTGATCCTGATGTTTGTTTATTATTAAGAGAAATAAGATCTACAACGCTAACACAAATGTAGGACAATGCACTGGAGGTAGAATCTAATGTGTTAGCAACTGATAGGCTTAGAGGAGGCATTGACAGAGAAAAAAGAAAGCAAAAAGCTGAAGTTTCAACTCCAGGAACTTCAGACATAGATCCTAAGTTAGATGAGCTGAAAAACATGGTCAAGTCATTGACTACTGAGATGTCCAAGCTCAAGATGGAAGCGAGACCAACTACTACTAGAAATGTTTCATTTGATCAGGCTAATAGGAAGCAATTTAGAAGACCTATTTCTCCTCAAATTTTGCAGCGAGAAAGGAGAGATGTTGATGGACAAAAATTTCAGCCCCCTTTGCAGAATGTTATATTTGAATATGAAGAGGAAGTTGAAAGGTTGGAGAAAGATGCTAATATCAATTGTCTGAGAAACAAAGAAGGGTTGATTCATCTTACACAAGAAGAGTATGAGGATTTCATGTCATATACTCAGAATAATGAAGTGGTTCCTGATCATTCCATGATTGCAGACGATCATCAAAGAAGATATAATCTCATATCAAAGAAGATTGATGATAATCCAAAACCTGTTGTTCAGCCCAAGAAGAATAAGGACACATTTAAAATTCCAATAGAAAAGCAAGTTGTTGAATAGATATTACCAGAAATTCTAGTAGCAATTAATACTCCTTCACTTGATGTAAAAAATTCTCACAAAATTCCCCCTGTTTTCAATTTTGAGAATGAAATACAAAAGATAAAGATTCATGTTCCTCTTGTAGAGCTCATGAAAAATGATGATTTCAAAAATACCATAATGAAATCTCTTCCACCCCCACCTACCGAAGTAGCTTCAGATTTTTTTAACCTTCAAGATGACAAGCCCACCATTATTTTAGGTCCATCGATAGAAGACAAAGATGACTCTACCCCTCCTTTATATCTATCTATGAATATTCCTAATAACATCTTGCATAATTGTCTAATGGACTCTGGAGCCTCACATAATTTAATGCCCAAGGTAGTCATGGTTGAACTAGGTCTTGAAGTAACTAGAGAATACCAAGATCTCTATTCCTTTGATTCCCGGAAAGTTCAATGCCTTGGTGTCACCAAAGACCTTGCAGTAAACCTTTTTCAATTTCCCATGAGAGGGATGGTGATGGATATTGTCGTAGCTGACATCCCTCCTAGATATGGCATGTTACTTTCTAGGTCATGGATTAGAAGGTTGGGAGGAACATTGTAAATGGATTTCACTTATGCTATTGTCCCTATTTTTGGAGGAGAACAAAGAAGACTTTATAGAGAAGCTCAGATGGCATATATCATTAGTGACAGCAAAGACCCAACTAATCATCCAATTTATGCTAGAACAACTGATGTTGGTTCAAGCATTTTACACATAGATAATGTTGTCCTATATGCAGAAAATTTTCAGATTTTGAAGCATGCTGAAAAACAGATCAGTCATGAAGGTTCCCAACTATGGAAAATGTACTTTGATGGTTCACATTATAAAGAAGGAGTTGGTGCAGGAATAATTCTCATTTCCCTTTTTAAATAGAGCTCTACTTTTGCTTTCAAACTTGAATTTGAAGTAACTAATAATGTGACTGAGTATGAAGCTTTGTTGATTGGTTTAAAAATAGCAAAGGACATGAATATTTCAGAAATTTCTGTTTTTGGAGATGTTGAACTTATTATTGAGCAAATCAGAAATGTTTATCAAAATAAGCATCCCAAACTCAGCGATTTCTGGAATGTAGTATGGAGTGTTGTAGAAGACTCATTCCTAACTTTTAACATTTCTTTTGTTCCAAGAGAAAGTAATATTTTTTCTAATTCACTTTCTATTTTAGCAAGCTCGTTTAAGATTCCAATACCTATGAAGCTAAAATATGAAGTGGAAGTTAGGTTCAGACCTATCATTCTTGAGCATTTCAAAAATTGGAAAGTTTTTGAATATGATCAAGATATTAGAGGAATCATTGAAGTTGTTGAAGATTTTGTTGTTCTAAACATTGATCAAGATGAATATATCATGAAGTATGATGTTGATTTGCGAGAAACCAAAATCTGCAAAAACAGATTGTTGATCAGCCTACCATTCAGTTGCCTACCAATCATGTTCCTAAGGGGTTAATCTCGCTTGAGAAGCTCTTTGATCACAATGATGTCTCAGTCAAACCATAGTTGGATAAAACAAAAGTAGAATTGGAAGATTTTTTTTTGGGTATAGAAAAAGAACTAAGGTATGTGAAGTTGTCAAAATCTTTATCAGAAGAAATAAAGGTTGAATACCATAAGTTGTTTTGTGAATTTGTTAATCTTTTTGCTTGGAAATATGAAGATCTTAAGACATGATACAACTATCATTGAGCATATAATACCATTAATGGATGGTGCTAAGACCTTTAGGCATAAATTAAGGCAAATCAATACACTAGTGATGGAAAAGGAAGTGAAGAAACTTTTGGATGCTAAAATGATCATTCCATTGAGATACTCTGATTGGGTTTCTAATCTAGTTCCAGTAAGGCTGAAGAGTGGTGAATTCAGTCTATGTGTAGATTTCAGAAATCTTAACAAGTTCTCCAAGAAATATAATTATCCATTGCCAAATATGGAGCATATTCTTCAAAAGGTAACTGGTTCAGATAAAATTTCCATGTTAGATGGTTTCTCTGAGTATAATCAAGTTTTAGTTTGGCCAGAAGATCAAGAGAAGACAACATTCACTACTCCTTGGGTAACATTCATGTATGCAAAGATGCCATTTGGGCTTATGAATTCTGGAGATACTTTTTAGCGTGTTATGGAATTTGCATTCATTGGAGGAAAGGACAAATACTTGGTCATCTATTTAGATGATATTACTATTTATTCAACTTCATATCAAGAACACCTTCAACACTTGAGACAAGTATTTTTTAAATGCTGAAAATATGGTATATCATTGAATCTAAAGAAGTCTCATGTTGCTCTCAAGGAAGGTAAGATGTTGGTCACATAGTTTCTAAAGATGGAGTGAAAATTGATCCTAAGAGAGTAATTTCAATTCAAGATTTAACACTTCCAATATCCAAGAAAGAGTTTCAATCTTTCATTGGTAAGATCAATCTCTTAAGAAGGCTCATTCCAAATTTTGCTGAAGTGGTGAAGCATATTACTTGCATGTTGAAGAAGGACAAAGAATTCAAGTGGACCATTGAATCCAGAAATTCATTTGAGTGGATTAAAAAAGCCATCATTGAAGCACCTCAATTGGTAAGCCCTAAATACTCAAGTCCTTTCTTGATCTTCTCATTTGCCTCACAAGATACTATTGTTGTTGTTTTGTCACAAAAAGATTCAGAAAATAAGGAATCCCCCATAGCATTTTTTAGAGAATCTCTTAGAGATGTTGAATTGAAGTATGAAATGTTGGAAAAGCATGCTTATGCATTAGTAAAAGCTCTGAAATCTTTTAGAGTTTATATTCTGCATGCTCAAGTTACTGCTTATGTACCTTCATCTATTGTTAGAGAGATATTATTTCAACTTGATATTGATGGAAAAAGAAGTAAGTAGGTGACTAATGCTCTTAAGTTTGATTTAGAGATAAAACCTACTAAAATAATCAAAGGTCAAGGATTAGCCAAACTACTAGCTGAAGAAAATTAAAGTTTTGGGCTTGAATTTCATGGATGATAACTTTGAAGGGAAGATTTATGAACCTATAGACAGCATGGAAGTCGAAGTAAAAGTTTATGAATGCAGCTAGTATAAGGACATCATCTATTTTCTGCAACATTTTAAACCTCCTCCAAATTATGATAAAAGCAGAATAAGATCTTTGAAGCTGAAAACTGTTAAATTCTACATTAAAGATAATTTTTTATATTGGAAAGATCCTACAGGATTTTTGTTGAGATGTATTGATCCAGATGAGTCCAAGAAAGTTATCTTTGATATAAATAGTAGTGTGTGTAGAGGACATCACTATTGGAGAACTATTGCATACAAAATATTGAGAGTTGGCTATTTTTAGTCGAGCTTGTTTTCTGATGTATGTGTTGAGGTGATAGCATGTGAAAAGTGTCAAAATTTCACCGGTAAAAAACATTTGATCAAGCCCATAGTTGTTTCTGCACCTTTTCAGCAATAGGCTTAGATTTCATCCACCTTCAAGTGGACCGCATCATTGGATTCTTGTTGCAACTGATTACTTCACCAAATGGATTGAAGCAATACCTACCAGGAATGCTACTCATAAGTTTATCATTAATTTTCTGGAGGGAATCATACCCAGATTTGGATGTCCATCAAGGTTAATGGCAGATAATGCATTTGCTTTTAAATCCACTCCATTGGTAAATGTTTGTGAAGATTATGGCATTCATCTCACTCACTCTATATATTACTATCCCCAAGGGAATGGTTTATTTGAATCATCAAACAAAATTTTGGTAAAAATCATCACCAAACTGTTGGAGCAAAACAAAAAAGCCTGGGATTCAAAACTGAAGTTTGCTTTATAGGAAGACAGGGTGATAATCAAAAAATCAATTAATACGTCACCTTTTCAAATGGTTTATGGAACTGATATTATTTTTCCAGTCCAAATAGCCATTATTGTAACTAAATTTCTGCAAGATCGTGAAGCTGAGCCAATGATATGACTAGGAGAATTTATCAAATCATAGAAGTGCAGCAAAAGCGAGAACAACAATATTATTTCGTGGGAAAATATCAGCAAGCTATAAATAAAGTTTTTTATAAAGGAACTGAAAAGGAAGATTTTTATATTGGATATCTAGTGTTGAAATGGGATGCACAGCATCAAGATCTAGGTAAGCATTCCAAATTTGATGCTTTATGGCTTGGTGCTTTTAGAATCTCAAATATTCTGCAGAACAACACTTTTGAGTTGCAACATATTGATGGAACGGAACTTTTTGGAGGCCCATTCAATGGGCGCTTTCTCAAAGCCTAAGTTCACTGTAAATACTGGAGTGTTTCATAATAAGACTCCATAGCCCAATGACATGGCACTGAAACTACTAAATATTCTTAGAGCCTCGCAGAGAGAGATCTATCCCCTGTGGAGCCAATGTTAGCACAGTTCTTTTCTAATTCATGAGTCCATTTCATATTTTTTTTTAGGATTAAACTTCAAAAAAAAAAAACATTTTTTTTTTTGCTGCCGGAAATTCTGTAAGTGCCAATTTTACTCTTTTCGGGCAGTCTGTTATATTCATGTTTCTGCCTTTTTATTTTTATTCTGATGCTTCCGGAATTTCTGGAAGCACACTCTATTTTTAAAAAAATAAACGAAAAAGTGCATCTACTTTGGTCAAGCCACCTTTTGTAGTGTAAATATGCCTTAAATCATTTTTAAAATATTCCAGATCTCATGATAGGTGTTGTATGAAATCAGTCTAGTTCAATTCAAGTCAAGATATATGTTAAGCCTATGTGTCAACCCACAGTAATGCTCTTAACCGTTAATCCCATCCGCTTGTCAACCCCAAGTTAGTTAGACGTATGTCAAAGTACGTGTTTTTCTGAGCATAGGAGATTATGGTCATCACGCTTAACTAATTATTTAAGCCACGTATAAAGGTTCTCAAAAAATCATTAACAGCCACAAGACAAAGGAGGTGATTCATTAGCCACATATCTTCATTTCGGTTAATCGGAGTTCTCTCCCGCGAAAATACGCATCCAACTAAAGGAAGGTAATGATGGCTACTACATGGTGCACATCACAGTGAGGGATATTTTCCATGATGAAGGTCGATTTGCATGGGGTGATGAACCATAGTTTTGTTTTAAAACCACCAAAAAAGTAGGAGCCCTATCATTTGAAATTTTAGCTGTTGAAGATCGAATTGCTTAAAGTCATAGTTTGAGGAGGAGTTTAGATTTCAAAAAGGATTCCAAAGGTGACTAAAATCAACACTTGTAAGGTAAAAATCCTCTAACTCTGCCACCTATCAGTTTCAAAAGATAGAGTCATTAATTTTATGAATATGACTAAAATAGGTGGAAAAATAAATCGAATTGAGCCACAGGGTGCAAACCTAGTGGATGAAAATTCGAGGGTAAGAAGCATGTTTATCCAGTCAGGGTGGTATTCTCTATGCACCAGTTTAGGGAGCTCTCACTCAGGAGTAGCTCAAGATTTTTCTAACTCTTTTAATGGACAAGAAGCCACATTTTATGGCCTTACCTTGCATGTTTCTAAAGACTCCATTGTCGAAGCCTTTAACCTTCCAT
Source organism: Pinus albicaulis (assembly GCA_034641835.2). Lineage (NCBI taxonomy): Eukaryota > Viridiplantae > Streptophyta > Pinopsida > Pinales > Pinaceae > Pinus > Pinus albicaulis. The sequence goes on from CM076578.1 coordinate 67,663,348, forward strand.
AGGAAGGAGAAAGGTGGTTTAAAGGGCAAGTTATCACAGGAGGATATCTCAATAGCTTCCTCAGAGATGCACACAGAGATCCAAAGTGGGTTAAGGTAATTTCAATTAGTTATCTTAAGAATGACTGGGCAGAATTTATTAATCTTATCAAGATATACCTCACTTGTGAAATAAGTTATACAATTGTGTTCCTTTATCACATGAGGTTTCTTTTTCATGTTGCGGGTATGAATATATTAAATCTGCCATATGTCTTGTTGAAAACATGAAAAAAATGTCAGCAAGGGCTCAAACTTACACTGTTGTTTTAGAGTATATATTGTATCATCAAGCTTTAACCAAAGTTCTAGTTGAAGAAGAGTTGGGGAAGAGAAATCAAACTTGGGAACACTTTTTGTTTTACAAGGTATGCCAACCTGCACCTACACCTCCAGTTTCACAACCACATCCTCAGCTTGCAAAAAGAATAACAAAGAGAAAGGCCAAAAAATAAAATATCTATAAGAAGGCCAAGGGTAAGAAAGAAAAGGTTTCTGCAGTTAAAGCTGAGAGAAAGTTGGAAAAGGGAGAGATTTCCTTAGCAAGTAAACTCAAATCTATGAAAATAGTTCCCCCCTAATCCTCCTTTTCCTAATTTCTATACCAGAGCCCGAAGAGGAAGGTCTGAAACTGCATATAATTCAAAAGCGTAGGTGCTACCAGAAATTCCGGAAGGACATATTCAGCAGAAGATGCAAAAATAATATCAGGCTACACAATCACATGAAGAACTTCTCAAGGATGTTGGATTTGACATTATCAGTAAGAAGAAGAAATAAGAATCCAAACCTGTTGCTGGTACTAGAAAGAGGCATACCAGAGACAGCAACAAGTTTAGGCTTGAGTCCAAGGCTCTACATAATCCAATCCTAATAACAGAGGTCATTGATATTGAAGGTAAACCTGAAGGGTCAAAGACAGAGAAATCCATGAAGAAAAACAAAAACAAAACCCCTTCAGAGCTGCACTAGGAGCCCTCAAAGATAAGAAAAAAACAAAAGGGTTCTAAGGAGGAGAAACCCATTGTCAAGGAATCAGCCACAAGAGCAACTAGATCTAGATCAGCTGCTGACAGCAAAACAGACTTAGATAAGCTTGTTGAAGTTGTATCACACATAGAGGGAAGGTAAAAAGGTTTTTTGATACAAATACATTTTTTCTTATCAGTCGTAATTTTGAATAGCATCTTAAGATGTCAAGGAATATAAGTCTGCATAGGATTTCCAACATTTTCTGCATATTTTTTAAAAAGAAACAAGGCGCTACTAGAAATTCCGGTAGCATTCCATTTTTTGCGTAGTTACAGGTTTTTTTCCAGAATTTCCAGTAGTGCCTATTTTAACTGAATTTTGACAGTTATCAGCAAATTTTTCCAAGCCAATTAAGGATGGATAAGAACCCATAACCAAATGGATATAACAAGTGATGGTGAAAGGTGTTTATGAGTTTGTTGGAGGTCTTATTAAATGGAAGTACATGGTTATTAAAGACCCAAGACACATGGAGATAAATCAATAGAAAAAGGAGTATCATGACAGCACACTTAGGATTTCAGCCCATATTTCTTCTCTTATTTCTTCTCCATCTGTCTTTTCTGTTAGATTTCGATGAGATATGGTTGTAATGTCTTTTGAAACCTTTGTAATGTTAGGAGTAATGTTTCCTTCTTTTTAGAAGATATGGAGTTGGTGCCTCTCTTGCTATATATACCACTTGTAAATACCATTTCCAGGTTGGATGTTAGTCTACCTGAACACTTAATATAATAAAAAGCCTTTTTTAATTCATGCTAGAGGATTTTGTGACTCGAGGAACATCTAATGTGTGATGTGTCTCTTTTCTTTGTTGATTTCTTCTAAAATATGAATTGAAACAACTAGTAAGGTGTAAGTGAGGAACTGTTAAAGGATTTAGTAGTAAATTATCTGCTTTTAGTTTTCTGCAAATTATATTTCTATTATAGAACATGTCAGTGAAGATTACATAAATGATTTGTGGAATACTTTATACATGCAATCTATTTTATGAATGTTGTTTAATTTGCATAAACAGAGTTTGTGTAAATATTCGTCATCATAGTTCTATGACTGATTTAGGATAGGAATATTTCCTAGAATAGGTACTAGCTATCCATATTCTCCATTTTTACACTCTGCTCCCTATACTACAAATTTAACCACACAATTTATATTTTCCATAGCTTGAAAATTGAATGAAATTCTTAAAGAATATAAAAAATCATTTCAAAATCTTTCAGAAGCCATCCCACCACTCAAATAACCCTTTTAAAATTTGAAATTAACTATGATGTGTAAGGCTTACTCCTTATGCAATCAAGGAGTGACTCGCGCTAACACCTTGCACATAATTCCTCACATCTCGGAACATAGTAGGCTAGAAATGACCCATTTCTAGCACCTTATGACGTGTTATCCTATCTGCAAAATCCCCTCCACAAGGTCCATCGTGAAATTCCTTGAGGATATCATAAATCAAATACTCCCTGACACACTTTCTAATTTTCTGATCAAAACCAATGTGGAAGAGGTAGCCATCCAACCAAAATTATCGAGCACTTTGCTGAACAATTTTTCTCTTTTCCGTGGGAGAAAAGTGATGTGGAAGCTTTCCTACATCAAGGTAATTAGGAATGTTTGCATACAAAGGTGAATAAGTGGATACTGAAAAAAGGTACTCACCTAGGAAAGAGTCTTCAACAGTAATATCATCAGTAACATTAGTTAATCTAGAAAGAAATTATGCAACAACATTATCCCTCCCAAGTTTATCTATAATAGTGATATAAAATTCTTGGAGTAACAGAAACCACCTAGTAACCCTGGCATTAGTGATTGGATTATTCATAAAAAATTGGATAGGAGAGTGGTCAATATGCATAAAAATTTGGTAACCAATAACGTAATGCCTAAATTTATTAATAACATGAATAATAGCAAGAAACTATTTTTCTTTCACCGTGTAAATTACCTCTGCAGGGGTCAAGTTCTTACTAATGTAGTAGATGGTGTACAATATATTTTCCTCCTGCTGTCTGAGAACATCTCCAATGGTTGTATCATAAGCATCAATGGATATGTGAAACGACAAACTCTAGTTGGGTCCTTATAAAATGGGAGTTGTTGTTACACACCTTTTCAATTCTACAAAATAATTGTTACACTTATTAGTCCATACAAATTCTTTATCCTTTGTTAATAGAGCAAACAATGGGAATGCAATCTTGGAAATTTATTGTATAAATCGTCTATAATAACCTGCATGTCCCAAAAATCTGCATACCTCCTTTAATTCCTTAGTGGTGGGAATTTTGAAAATTACCTCAACTTTTACTAGATCGACCTATATTCCTATAGCAGAGAGATAATGACCAAAATTACCTTCACTCGTCATCATATGACACTTTTTAGTACTAAGACAAAGGTGGGTTTGTATGCAATGCTCAAGGTTGTTCAAGGTTTCATTGAACTCATCCCCATAAGGTATAAAATCATCCATAAATATTTTTAGACATTCATTTACCATATCATTAAATGTTCCCACCATTATCCATTGAAAGGTTGCAGGTGTGTTACAAAGCCCAAAATGTAGAACCCTATAGGAAAATGTACCCCAAGGTAAAGTGAAGGTAGTTTTGTCCTAATCCTCGGGAGTAATATAAATTTTATTATAGCCACCAAATCCATCCAGAAAAGAGAAAAAAAAATACCAAACAGAGTATATAGGACTTGATCAATAAAGGGTAATGGAAAATGGTCCTTTTGAGTGCCTTTGATCAGCTCCCTATAGTCTACACAAACTCTCCACTTTCCATTTTTCTCAGGGACAATAACAAGTGGAGATACCCATTGACTATCAGGAATCATATAGATGAAATTTTCATCTAAGAGCTTTTGAATTTCCTCCTTGAAAACATTGTTCAATTTTGGATTCATTCTATGTTGAGATTTTTGGATAGGATAAGATTCTTCCTTTAAGTAAATATGGATTTTACACAAATTAGGATGGATACCCTTCATGTCCTTGTAATCCCACACAAAATATTCTCTATTAATCCTTAGTAACTACACTAATCTATTTTTATACTCAAGAGATAAATTAGGTTTAATGTTTAAGGTCTTCCCAGGCTATATCTCCACTAGAACACCCTTAAGTCTAGGGGTCAAACATATTTCCGTTGTAACAGGATCATCGAGAGTCTTTTACTCACTGGATTTGTTTATATCTAAACTCAATAATATAGATGTTGTCAACGTAATAACATAAGGGTCATTAATAAAGTTGTTAGTAATATCGTCCTCAGTCTAATTTTGAAAATGAAAGGCTTTTCCTATACTGAGAAATGGGCATGTATCAACTTCTTCCAATTTGAACTCATACCATAAAGGGTTCTCACATTCCAAACTTGGTTATTTTTGTGGGTAAAGCACAATATCCTTGGTATTTTTACCATAAGATATGTTCATTCACCCAAATTTGCATCCAATAAAGGCATCGGTAATGACGAGCCAGGGTGTGCCTGGGATTAGAGGATGTTCCCCATAAGCTTGTCTTAGGCTGTAAAAATATTAAATATATTGGGTATTTTCAAGAGTCTACTTAAATAATAACATCATCAAATATTCCTTCAGGTATGATCCTATACCTATCTACTAATTCTAAAATAGTGGGAGTTGGTCCCAAGTTGGTAGGCCCAAGTAGTTCAACAATTCCCTGGTTATTATGTTAATTGTTGCTCCTAAATCAATTTGGTTTTTTGGAAGATTTGTTCCTCTAATATTAATAACTATTATTGGGTTCCCATGATCTCATATTTAGCAAGTGTAATATCCCCTAACATTAACTCTGATAACTTTCCAATTACATGCACAGTAGGGGGTCCCAAGGTTTCCTACCTCAATTTTTTACAATAATTCCTTAATTGTTTTAGCATAAATAGGAACATATTTTATTTCTTGAAGTAAAGGAATCCAAACATATAATTTTTTTAGCTCCTTTAAGAAATCATACTCGGAATGAGGAGTATACTTGACTTCAATTAATCTTTCAGGATAAGGGGGATGCAAAGAAGTCTCATTCCTAGCAGTTGTTATAGGTTTCACAATCGGGGTAGAACCATCTGTTACAATGATATTAGGGGTATTATTGGTTATTACAGTGGTGTTAGAAATATCACTAGCTATTGCAGCTTCATGGGTATTTTCAATTATTTCAGTACTAATGGTAGCATCGTTTGTTACAACCTGTTGCTTCTCTAGAGGTCCTTGACCTAAATTTTCTTCTCTCGATGAATTTTCTTCCTCACTTTCTATTACAATAGTAGAATCAATGGGTTTTATCATTCTTCCTGATCATAAATTAATTTCATTACATTCCACAAGTGAGATATAATAATTAGGGAGAATTGGAATTTCAACTTATTGTACTGCCTTATTATTGGGATCAGGGTTAGGTTGTATAGGTAGTATGGGATGTAATGAATATTTTATCATAGGAACATTGGAGGTAAGTTGTAACTATGGTTGTTACATTGGGATCTGAGAAATAATTTGATAGCAAGGGAAGTCCTTCACCATGGTTTGGGCCACAATAGAAAATTCCATTGAAGCTAGGGCGCGGGGTATTGAACCAAAGGTGGATTAGGAGGATTCCATGGAACTATAGGGTATTGAATTTTTTGGGAGATTTTTTGTGGACCATACATATCATACCAAGAATTAAAGGAAGAGAAGGGTTCAGGTGTAACATACTTGATGGCTTAGACTTCCATAAATTTTAAGTACCAATGAAATATGATGCTTTATTATCCTACCCTACTTCCTTATAGATTATTTTTAGTCTAGGTAATGAGGGACATTGTTCTATAGAGTGATCCTTCTCACATATGTTTCATCTATTAAGTGGGCATTCCCTTAGAGGATGTTTCTTCCTACGCCTAGAGTAGACTATAACTAAATCTTGTTCTACTTCAAGATATTTATACTTTGCTTGCAATACATCGAGATGAGAGGAAACTGAGCTCATAATATTAGTTTTAAAATTTTCCAATAAATTACCAATTTCTGCTCGTGTTGCCCCATTATTGGTTGATTTTAGAATCTGGGTAAAAGCATCATGTGTCATAGGCCCGCCTCTTGTTGATCCTCTATAACTCCTTTGATGGAGTTGAACAATGTCATCATAAGGCTCTTGGAGATATATCCCTTCCCTAAAATAGTTAACATATCAAGGAAATCAAACTGCATTCCTTTCATCAAAATTATTTTAACTATTTCCTTCTCTATATTACCGTGTTGAGATCTCTGCAAGTGATATTAAAGGCGCTCAACATACCCTTACAAGTCTTCATTTGGTGTTTGAGTGATTTTGAATAACTCATCCTTTTGATATCTATAATGACAATAATCATGATACTTTTAAAAAAAAATATTCTTCATTATATCCCAGGAGGTAATAGATTCCCGATCGAGCCCCATAAACCATCTGATCGCAACCTATTTTAATGTGGCTGGGAATAGTTTTAGTTTTTTTCATAAATGGTATAGTCATAATTCTTGCAGAGGACATCAAATTTGAAAATAAAAGTATCTATATCTTCCATAATTGTAACTTGAAAATTAGGAAGTGCAGACAAAGGGATGTTCTTCATTGGAGCATGTCCCTAGAAGTTTCCAATAAGAAACTCAAAAGTGATAACCGAGCTTCCCACCATTTGGTTTTGCCTAAAAGCTTAAGAGTTTTTATGCAGTTGTTACAAGTGACCCTCTTAGTGGAGTATATCGATCCCTCCTCGATGATGGGGATTGCTTATGTTGTTCAATCTATTCAGGTTTCTCAAATTGTTCAGTTTGTCCACGTGGTCCTAATAACTTCGCAACACCCTCTCCAAAAAAATGCTCAGCAAGATGTTTCACCGTATAGCTTAAATCCAAAATGCATTAGTCAAGTGGTCATTCTTTGGGACTTTATTCTAAGTTTCTCTCATTTTTATCCCCTTATTGTAGGAATTTGATAGAAAATGCAATTGCTCAAGAAATCAAACTGAAATCAGGAGACACAAATACGGCTCTACTAATCTGCAGAATGGAAATAAAAATTTAGAAAAACTTTCAATAAGAAAAACCACAATTACACAGTGATTTCTAGGGGAACCCAACTGGGAAAAACCCCTCAAGCCTCTTAGCATTAATAATTTAAATAGAGAAACTACTACAATTACTTTCTCTGACTCTGAACACAACCTATAAAATAATAAATGTTCTCTTTGTTGAATGAGAACCTTTGGCCAACACTTAATCAATTTATGCCTCCTCCAACCTCATGTTTCCTTGTGAAATTCTTAGCTAATTCGAGCTCCTAAACAATATGGAAGTCCCTATTTCCTTGCACAATTCCCAAGGATTGATCAACTGACTACATGCAACAATTGTACACTCAACTAGTATACAAATCATGTTACACTAGCCTTGTCTCCTCCACTCCAGCTGAGAAATTTGAATTACATGCATGCATGAGATATTTTGGGTTGATTGATTAGTTAACTGACATATATTTGAGTTAGAATTTTATCTCACTACTCAGATGACCTTCAACTGACTCTATTAATTGTTAGAGGTCAATTACCTAAGTACAATTGAAAATAACTAAACTAGATTGCTAAAATTTAGAAATCACACATCCATGAGTGAACTCCAAGCCCACTAACTTGAATTTTTTTATTTAACTAAGTGACAAGATCCATTCCACACTAGTTAACTGCCTCCAATTTTTCATGTTGATGTGGAATTTTGATCTACTCAATTTGACTAAGGCTAAAGTAAAATTGAGCCTTTCTTGCTACACTTTCTAACACTCCCTCTTAGCAAGAATTAATGGATTTTTCACCACCCCTATCCAACACCCGTGGGATGTTTTGTAGCACTACCTCTCACTATTTCTACCGCTACTGAAACAACTGAAACTGAGAAACATCCAAAAAAAACATTGAATCAATTGTGTCTCTACAACTGTCTACTGGGAAAATTGCATTAATGTTGATTCTGCATTGTGCCTCCTGCACTGCTATCAACACTTTTTTGGGCTCCTCAGCATCTGACTGCACCAACTCACATTGATCCTTCTGCTACTAAAAATTGTGGGCCCCTATAGCAAGGTAATGATCTATGAAGATAAAATGTCAATGTACCTTTCCCAAATCTCTGCAACTCTGGGACTAAGGCTCTACATCACCCCACCTCACTCATGGAGGTATAGTTGCAATTTCTCCCTCTACCAAATATCTTGAATTCTCCTTCTACTGTAGGTCTACGACTATTCCTCATCATCATCATATTTTTTACCAACCCAACTACCAACTAGTTGAGGCTCCATCTTGAGAGCTCTATCATGCTCCCTCTCAACCATCACATATATAATATTTGAATTTTTCCTCAAGGTTGCACATGCATCTTCCTCTAATGTGTAGAGGCTCTCAATCTTGACACCAATCTACTTGATCTAACCTAAAGAAAAATTCTTGAGGTAGGCCTTCCCATTTCTGAAGACTACCTAGTTATACCCATTATCTACAATCCTCAATTTGTTCATCAGACCTAGTTTTGTGGCATCACTACTATTTTCGAATAGATCAGTGAGGTTCTTCCACAAAGTGAAGGGAGTATCCTTTCCATGTAATTTCGAGACTATGTGGTCTCTCAAACCCTCCAGGATTATCCTCCTGGCTCTAGGAACATCCTTCTTTCGTTGGGTTAATTGTTGTGTATCTAACTCCATAAGTTTTGCAACATCATTTTTAACATATTTTAACACACCATTATCATCAACCATTGATTCCATTTGTTCCTTCTAGGATATGAAATTCGAGCTACCGTCCAAGGCATACTCAAATCTTAGTCTGTTGAAATACATTCTCTCGAATATGAAGAAAATTTTCTATACTAAAGCTGCAAATTCAAAATTCTTGAGGGGAAAATTTTAAATATTCGTTCTAATGTGATTTATGGGCTTTGATACCATGTAAAAATTTAATAGAAATTGTAACCTCTCAAGAAATCGAACTTGAATCAAGAGACACAAAATCTACTCTACTAATATACATAATGGAAATCGCAATTTAGAACAACATGCATAGACATGAAACAAGAAAAACAACAAGTACAGAGTGATTTATAGGGGAACCCAACTGGAAACAACTCCTCAAGTATCTTTGCATTAATCAGTTGAATAGAGAAACTATTACGATTACTTGCTCTGACTTTGAGCACAAAGTGCAAACAAATAATTGTTCTCTATTGAATGAGAACCTCTGGTCAACACTTAGCCAATTTATGCCTCATCCATCCTCCTATTTTCTTGTGAAATTTTGAGCTAATTAGAGATCCTAAACAATATGAAAGTCCGTATTTCCTTGCAAAATTCCCAAGGATTGATCAACTGGTTGCATGCAACAATTGTACACTCAACTAGTATACAACTCATGTTACACTAGCTTTGTCTCCTCCACTCCATCTAGGAAATTTGAATTCCATGCATGCATAAGCTATTTTGGGTTGATTGATCATTTAACTGAAAAATATATGAGTTATATTGTTGTTTAACTACTCAACTAACCTTCAACTGGCTCTATTAATTTTTAGAGGTCAGTTAAGTGAGTACAACTGAAAATAATTGAACTAGATTCTTAAAATTTAGAAATCACGCATGCATGACTCAACTCCAAGCCCACTAACTTGAATTTTCTTATCTAAATAAGTGACAAGATCCATGTCACTCTAGTTAACTACCTCCAAGTTGTTCTGTTGATGTGGAATTTCAATTTACTCAATTTGATTAAGGCTAAAGTCAAATTGAGCCTTTCTTACTACACTTTCTAACACTTATCCTTCTATCAAATCTTGTTAGATGTTCCTTGTTGATATATATGGACTAGAAACCCTAAGGCTTGTCTCTAATATTGAAGGTTCATAAAATTGTGCTTCCTTAATTTGTGCACCCAACATAGATTACTCAGGGGAAATTGGCCTTTGTTGAGCAGCTTTACCTAATCTTTTATTCTTAGGTGTTACTCCCAGAGTAGATTATTCTACTTCAAATTTTGAGATGGTCTCTTGTATAAATTTTACTCTTCCCAAATCTTGGTTCTTCTTCTCCCTATCTCATCCTCCCCTACCTCCATAGATAGTTGCTTGGGGCACCATATTTTTCTTATTCATTATTCATGCAATGCAATCAAATGTTCCCTGACTCTTTGTGAGGTCAAGACACTTTAGTATGTTGAAGCGATGTGCAAGTTCTTACCTCTCATCTTACTGCCTGAAAACCTCATATTCGGGAACACATCTACCATACTTTCAATCAATTCATATAAACTAGTCATACATATGCACCTCTAATAGCCTCCCCAGCAAAGACACCATAATGTTGGGCGGATCAATTTCCCTTTTAATTCAAAACAGTTGATCCAAATCTCACATTAATTGTCAATCAGAGTATATTTTTGTTTCAAGGATATCATGCAAAGTTTATGCAATAACATATGGAAACTAGTACTAATAAAACCTTAAAACCAATCGTTGTAATGTCACTCTCAGCAATCAAAACACACTTGATGTTACACTCCAACTCTTGCTCACATTTTCAGAAAATAAAGACACACGTTGTTGAATAAAACTCACTTTGTTACACAATCACTCTTATTCAAAGAAACAACACTCGTGTAAACCATCAACACTCAAGCAATTGTTGAAACACACATTCAATTAAATAAACAAACCAAGAGTTTGTAACATAAATCAAATAAGCATCACACTAATAAAGGGACCAGAACATGACCTATGCTATTACACAATAACAGAGATTAGAATTTGACATCTACCTGATGCATGAACAAAATTTTAATAGTAACAATAATTCGCACATAAATCATAATTGAGAGGAAATAAAAACACTACTATAGTACCTCTCTAACCCTTGATCCCTACTAAGAAGGAGGACCTTTCCTTCCTAGCATGGGCTGGCAAATTACACAACACACGGGCTACTCAGAAAGGTATGAAGCCACAAATGGTATAGATTTGCATTAATGAAAAATTAAAGTACAAGATTACAATGTTGGTACTCCCTCCTCTATTCTCTTCTATGTGTGCCTCGTGGGAAGAGAGAATATTATTTTATAATTCCAAAATACATTCCTATTTTCAAAAGATAATATCATCACGAGATTCTCTCGATTCTCATGTGATCTAAATCAAGAATATACAATAATTGTATTTTAACAAATAGCCCTAGTTAAAACCAAGCTATAACAACTTATATAATATTACAATGATTTACCAATTGAAAATACTAACCATTTCAATGAGGCCAGTTGCATTGTTCATAAATGTCTCCTTTGATTGTCGAACTAGCTCTGACTAGGTATCTTTCCAAATCGGTCTTCATTACTAAACATAGGAGAATAACATGTTCAAAATTAGTTCAACATGTATCAACAATGTCAGCAAACTCTTCACTCCATTCTTTGGTAAGTCAAAACTAGGAGATATAATCCTATAGCGGGAACTCAACAAGTGATGCACCCTCTAACAAACCCTTCGTCAATTTATTAATAAAATTTTATAAAGGAGTTAGCTTCTATGTCAAATTATAAGCAAAACTAGATAATAAGGATGACATACAGAAGGGAAATATACTTTAGTTAATGATGATTATCAGAGTGATAAGGTATGGATTTGAGAGTCAAAATGATAAGAAAATGTATGGAAAATAGGTGTAAAAAGGTGCCAATTATGTGCCCCAACAATAGTGAGGTTACTTTATAAATGAAAGTTACATGTAAAAGTAACCAACAAAAAGAATAGTAAATTCACTTTATATTGATTCAATTGTATAGTATAAGTACATTTTATAATAAAGTTGTGAAGTAACTCAATTTGTTATGAATTGTTTCAAAAAGTAACTTAAAAAGAAAGGCTTGAACTCAAAACTTTTCACTAAATAAAGTAACTTCCGATTAAATGAGCTAGTGCAAAACATATAAGAATACTAAAAAGGAGGACGGGGGTGTTGTTATTGTTATAATACTAATGAAGGAGGATGGGGGTGGTGTTATTGTTGGAACTTCACCTCAAAGTGTGAGTTTACCCAAAAAAAGTTGTATTTTTGTGTACTCATCCAAAACAAAACAAAACAAAAACATTTTGGAAAAGAATTTAAAACTCAAAAACAATTGGGTTCAACCTCAATTACCTTACTTAGATAATTCTAGTTTTATCTATGTTTATGATTTGTTGATATCACACAAAGTGCATAGCAAATATCATACACAGAAAATAAAACACTTTCTACTATGTTTATGATTTGTTGAGATGGCATAGAAAGCATGACAAAGAGCATGCGCAGACTCAAATGAGCAGAAAAGAGGGAATGAAAGATAATAAAACCAAAATATAAGGAAAAAAAAATTAAAAGGGTGTATTCAATGTTTATACCTCTATACCTAACAAAAAATTTGTATGTTGAGCATATGAACACCTTTTCAAATGAAGCAAAAGGTGTTATTAACTAAAAGAAACACTCCAAATGTAATAGAATAGTCTAATCAACATAGTAATGCATGGAATACTAGAACCCACAAATATTTTTTTTGCAAGCGACAACATCGATTCATGATCTTGATCAACAATGACAGTAGATCTTCAAAGAAGTTGTAAAGCCATGTTTAGAAAAATATGGTATTCCAAAGAGCAAACACCTTAAGAAACCACTCATTCAATTAGATGAAAGATCTCACATTAATATTTTTACTTGGTTAAAGCCCTGTAACAGGGTAATAGTCCATGGACTCAACCAATATGGCTAATTGAGGCAAGTTCATTAATGCAAAATAAAATTTGTACATGAGAGAGTTTCTCACAATTGATCATTAGCAATGACCATTCGTGTTCTTTAAATAGGGATCATGGATCATTGGAATTTTAAGCTGCAAATCAATACCCATTAGTATCGAGAAGAATATGAGTCTTCATATCACTCTATGTCTAGAACATATCATGACCATTGGATTACAATGCAATTGATTTATACTAAAAAATCACACTTTTACCTAAAAATATATTAGACCAAGTTGATATTAAATAACTCCTAAGTTTCGATATCCTTATACCAGTTATTGAGAACAATTGGATGGATTAGTTATTATTTACAATGTTCTTTTACTTTACAAAGCATCATGCGAAACACTTACATCAAATTTTTTCATATATGCTTTATTAAAACACACTTATAAAACATAGTTGCAAAAGCTCCATAGTAGTTTTAATTTAGCTCATTATATTTTAGTACTTAATTTTCAATATATCACTATCCCTTTTACTTATCTACTTATATATTAAAGAGCTTCCAAATTATTGGGAATTATAGAAAAACACCAGTAACATAAGAATTCATGTAGGCTACATGACCTTCCTCCTTTGGTAGGAAGAATCCTATTATTTTCATCTCCTTGATAAGGTATGCCAAATATACATTAAATGCTATTGCATCATTTCATCCTTAGCAAACTCATTTTCAAGGTCATCCTTTGTAAACTTTCCTTCTTCAAGCTCTACCCATTGATGTCATCCATCACTTGCCCATATATGATGGTTGCAGGACCCTCCTCATAAGTTTCCATACATGGATAACCTAAACATCCCATATTTTGATAAACTAATTATTGATTGTATCATACATGACACAACTTGACCACCCATGCCAACCAAGCTACCCTCTGACATTCCAAAATTTGAGAGTTGATTAAGAGAGGATCCATGCAACCACATCATGATATTTCACCCATGGTGCTCCTCCAATAACATCACAACATATTTTATTTGAATTAGGTAATTCCAACATACCCTCATAGGGTTGGTTTCCAAATGGTGTATTTACAAACTAGTTGAGACCCGACTAGACCCACATCATCTCAAAGTCCATTGCTAAAAATTTCTTGACTTTCTTCTTTTTGTTGGCTTATCTCTGTAGACTTCTTTTTTTGGAAAATTATTTTCCTTTTCTTGTCTTATCTCCCTATACTCTTAAGCATGGCACATTTGTATGGATTATTATGTTGATGCTCCATGAAATTTTATTGCCCTCATATCTCATCCATGACCCATAGATCATATGCATTTTACTGCTCCATTCACTATCTCATTGAGGAGAACTAGCCTTGGTTTCTACCATTGCCATGATTATTTCCACACATGCGTATTTGAGCTACATGGTCACTCATCTCCTTGATTGAAATGTATCCAAAATATTTTGTTCTACGTGCAAGAAAAAAATACAAAAATATCAAAAAAACACAAAAAAAAATTAAAATATATGAAAACATCAATTCTTGGATTCATTCACGATTAATTTATCTCTTTCTTGACAAAACTCCTTGGTGCCCTTGTTCCAAGCATTGGTGTTCAGTCACCCATGTCTATTCCTTTCACAAAATATATTGGTCCATTGCATCAAATCATTTCATCTTTATGTCTTTGTCATTGTAATTTCTTAGCCTTGTACATTCATCTATTTTGATTTATCGTCTTGATCCATGACTCTCCTCGTGTCTTAAGTCTTCCTTTTCCTACATGTTCTCTAGTCTAGCTTCTACATGTTTTTGTAACCAGAATAATCGACAACTAGGTCGATCTCATACTTGTGTGACATAAACTTGATTATGAACATTACCATTGTACCTCTAGGGCCTATGACCTGTCCTCCTCTCCATAAAATAGGTTACTCTAGGGGATTTGAACCTTGGATCTCCTAGTTTACACAATACTTCATATCACGGTGATCCCCAATCAAGCTGCCCCCTAGGGACCTTGTCTAGCTTCTAAATTACTCAACTTTATGTTGTTAAAATTTGACATCTAGTAAAATTATACTATTTTGGTTTATGTCTTCTACCCAATTCTATATCCACTTCCACTTCGCTCAAGGGAATTCCCAAGCCTCCTACTTACTAGCCAACTTGTCTCTCGTGTCAAATTGTCATTTCTTTACATTTGTTACTTCATTACTTGCACCTCATGTTTGTTTCTACAGATTCATCATTCCTTGTTTTCAGTGAATTCTCCCTTAACAACAACAAACATTGTTGAAAATATAATGGTAAGTTTGACAATTTTCTTTTAAGATTCCCTTCAAAAAAATAAATAAAATTAATCATCTTTCGTCATGAGTTATTTAAAAATAGCTCATTATTTCAAATTGATTGGTTTTTCGAATATTTTTTATTAATGACTCACTTAGTAACTGAATTATTAGTAATTATATGCATTTTACAAATTTGAATGTTTTTTATTTTTTTAGATGTTAAAAAAATGAATTGTATACTTTCTTCTTTCTTTTGTTTTTTTTTTTTTTAACTATTAAAAGAAATTTAAAAACTTTTTTATAAACTAGAGTTTCCTATTTTGATACTTCACTCAAGGATTTTTTTTCACCTCTTTTAAGATTAAAAAACATAATAAATAAATTGAAAAATATTGTTTTTAAATAATGGTTAATGTAATAGGTACAAATGATGTTTCATTTCAAATGAATTTACAAACATCTCAAAAAAAAATACCAATTAAAAAACAACCCATCCCCTAAAATTCTAAAATTA
Source organism: Pinus albicaulis (assembly GCA_034641835.2). NCBI lineage: Eukaryota > Viridiplantae > Streptophyta > Pinopsida > Pinales > Pinaceae > Pinus > Pinus albicaulis. The sequence continues at coordinate 67,679,051 of CM076578.1, forward strand.
ACAATCTAAACTTTAAAAAACACATAACTAACAAACACACGCATTTCACTTAACCCCTCTTACTTCCCCTTTCTATGTGTTCTTCAACCTCATATCCCAACAACCCCTATGTATTTTACTATCACTCACTACCCCCTCCCCCATAAACAGACTACATTCATCCTCATTTCCCTCCTTTTCTCTATGATATCCAACTTCATATCCATTTTCCCATTGTGTATTCCACAATCACTCACCTCCCACCCTCCTAATAAACATATTCCACACCACTATTGTTCCCTTCTGATTCCCATATCCCTCTTTTCCCTTATGTGTTATTCTCAATGTTCCTTGCCTCAAATATTCCCTCTACTGTCATTCCCTTTCCACACCTTTGTATATCGTCTTTGACCATATTACCTTAGTGGGATTGAACACCTTGATTTCTCATATTATTTTTAGAAGGACTTGTATAACACACAATGATAAATTTGTGTTTCAAACCAATAATTTGTTTTATCAATAAATAAAATAAGTTGAAGAAAATGGAAGTTGATTTGGTTTTATTAATATCCCTCATGTAAAGATGGAATGAAACCATAGTATAATAATTTGAGCTTATTATATTAAGATGGTGAGATTTTTAGGGGTGGTAGGAGCCAGGGGTGATCTATACCCTTTCTCTTATGGTCTAGGAATCGCCACAAACATCCAAGCAGAAGCTTAAATGATTTTGCAAGGTCTCTCTTTGGCTACAAAGAGAAACATTCAAGATCTCATTATCATTGGTGACTTTAGCATTATTTTGTGCCACCTCATTAATGCCTCTTTTATGCCTGACATCAAACTCTAAGATGTTGTAAAAAGGATCTATCATATGCTAGGAAGCATTCACTCCAAAGCAATTATTCATGACCATAGGCACAGCAACAAGAAGGAAAACCTCTTAACGAATGAGGGGGTCCATCTAGAAAAATGAAACCTTAAAGTGGATGGGCTTCTAAACTTAACCCTAGTTCCTTAAGCCAACCATCAAACATTTTTTTGTAATTAGTGCCAATTTTTAGTTCGTATTTTTTAGAGAATCTACAAGCTAACATTTTTAGAACATTGTAACGCCCTTGTGCCTACTCCAAGGCATATTTTTCGATCTCAATTTAGAATTTTTTTGCCTACTATAGTGTTGATTAGTCAAAACCACTAGGAAATGCTTATAAAGGTTGTACAGTTGTGCCCCCCATCACAAATTTTATGAAATATAAGTATATTTTTGGTTTGGGTTTAAGAGGAAAAAAGATGTTGAATTTGTTTACCTGTGCACATATAAGTGGATCAAATCCCACCCCCATGTCCTCCTTTTAAAAATCCCAAATGGGTTGGATCCATTATTTGAAAGCGAGGATTTTTTGCCATTAGGCAAGGTTCAATCCCCATGGGGGCTTCCCTGGAGCCACGAGGACACCTTGAGGTAGTGGTCGAATGTGTGGTTACCCCTAAAGAGACCATATTAAATATTTTTATGACCCATGCACACATAAGTGGATCAAATCCCACCGCCATGTCCTCCTTTTTTTTAAGACACAAGATTTTAGCTCAAGAGGTTTGGTGTACATTATAATTCCCCAACTGGGTGGATTCAAGTCTTTGGAGACATGTTTTAAGTGGCCCATTTGTGGCATTTATAAAATAGGTGTATTTGGTGTAATAGTGGAAGTTGATATTCTGAATAAAAAGGAAAAAAAGATGGCTAATTTATTGAAGTGCAAAACTTTTTTTCCAAGTTTTACATTTTAAAAATATGTTTGCAATAAGAGGATTTAATGATTTATCATGATTCTATAGGGATCAAATCTCTTGAAGTTCAAACATTTTTCCTATGTTTTACATTTTTCCGAAGTTAAAATGGATTTACAATGGTTCTTTATTTGTGTGTGCACGTGCATTCCTATACTAGCATGCAAACTCCATATTAAGCATTTTATAACATTTAATTGAAATGTTTTAATTGTAAGAATTTTTTACTTGCAAACGTTATATGTGTGTGTGTGTGTGGAAATATTGTATTTAAATATTTTTTTGTCATTATTTTTTAAATACCATGCATTCACTTATACATCTCCCTATTGGGATGT